>JAHZNE010000934.1:0-14212 GCA_027744055.1 Callyntrura sp. NNG-2020 | reverse complement strand
ACTAAAAGTTGTATAACTAACCACGAAAATGTTTTAATGATGATTTTATATGCAATTATGTATATTTGTCTGTTCGTTCGTTTGATATGATATGCTCTTCGTAGTTTCTCACCAAGGTGGATTACACCGTTTTATTATTTATTTATCTATGACTTTATTACAAGATGCTGTTGGCAAAGCTACGCAGTCGTGGTGTTTAGTATTTCCCCAAGTATTTTTCACATTTTGACGCAACTAAAAACCTACCGCCGCTATCTGGGAGTTTCCCATATCACATTAAATATATTGCATGATTTCTTTTGATAAAACAGATTTATGGAAACTTGGAAACACTTTTTCAAACACCGTACCAGTGTAAAGTAAGACTATTTTAAGTAAAGACCGTTTACCACTCTGACTTTTCAGAGTGGTTTCTCGAAGCATGTAATTAGGTGTATGTATATATTTATGTAATTAAGTACTAAATTCACCATTTACCTACCAGGAAATCCTTGAATTCTGGAGCATTCCAATGTGCAAGGTTTTTATACCATTTAAAATTCAATACTGAACTGCAGAACCAAAGCCGTCATGCTAAAGCTATGATTTCAAATCTATGTTTAGTTTAGTATCTTAGTAGGAGGTAGTGACGCTAGAAAAAGTACAAATTTAAGTTCCCGACTACTAGTTGTGATTGTCCTAATTCACAATTTAAATGTCGATCCGCTAAGCGGTCTAGTAGCAATGGCAGTAAACTGGGACACAAATTTGGCAGTAGTTGTGCTACTAATTGTGCTACTTTTAAAATTGATGCAAAATTTGAAAAGATCAAAGGAAAAGCATAGAGGCACTGAGATTCAATCGATTCGGGGAACTTCTTTTCCCCTTCCCCTTCTTCACGACCTGATAATGTGTAATCGGTTTAGAAATGGTGAGTTGAGTATTATTTTGGTTTGCATTTCCTTCATTCACTGAAAATATTTTATGCTTAATATATGATACCTTGCAGAGGGAGTGGCATTACTTGACGACATCTTCAAGGACAATACCACAAAAGTGGTAAAGTCTACCGTAGGATTTAAAACAATCTACCTTGTGAGAGACATGGACATAATTCAGGTAGAACCGCAAGTGATGTTAAAACCTCAACAGAAAAATTAACACTGTGTTTAATTACATAATTTTTGCCTTGAATTAAATTGAATTAAAGAAACTGTTGAAGTCACCCGCACCCGGCCATTTACACAAACCCAAGGAGTGGTACGACTTTGCTTTTCAGGGTCATGGAACAGATGCCCTAGTCGCTACAACCTTGGACATATGGGCACCACACCGAAAAGCCGCTACCAACGCATTTACATATAGCACGTTTGGGATATATTTGCGGTATATAAATGACTGCGCAAATGATCTTGTTCGTGAAGGCATTTCTCTCGAAGAACTGTCAAAGGGTGGGGTGGTGCACCAATTGGAAATGAGGAAGGTACTGGAGGATTCCGTGGTGAAATTTATAACACGTGAGACGACCAATTAAAAATGCTTAATGGCTTCATAGTAGTAAATGCGTATCAAGAATAATAGTGGTAATAAAGTTTTTACCACGGATCTTTTCGCGTAGAGGTTTTAATGGGGTCTGCCTATTCTGCATTTTCCGCCGACGAAACGGCCTCGTTCCATGAAAGTTACAGAATTTCAAAGGAGATTATCGTCGATAGACTGCTAAATCCCATTTTGTTCTTTCCCCCCATTTGGTACTTTCATCCAAACAAGCCAAAACTGGAACAGTCATTTGCAAATGAAATTAAGTTTGCCAAAGAGGTACAGCATGATTCAAAACAACTTTAAATTATGCGAACGAAACATACTTTAACACACTTTGACGCAGCAGATAACGTTTTAATTAATACGATTTTACGTATTTGCTCAGATTGTTGACCGCTATCGCAAAAATGGTCCGCAAGCCATTTTTGTAGAGCCAGAGAATAGAACGTCAAAGTCAGCCAATGGGTACAAGGATGAAAGTGAAGGTCAAGTTAAGACCTTCGGTTGTGTAGTGGAGCAGTTAATGTCCGCTGGTCTGAGCAACGAAGAGATCGTTGGGGAAATTGGAGGTTTTCTTAGCGCGGTATGTGAAATGACTAAAATCAGCTATCAATATAGTTTCTGTAATACTAATTTGAACTGTGTACGATTCTGATAAAGGGGTACGACACTGTCCGTGTGTCACTGGACATGCTTATCTTCCAGCTAGCCCTCCACCCCGAGTATCAAAAAAGATGTCAAGAAGAAGTGGATTACCTATTTAACACAAAAGCTGAAGATGGATCCTTTGTTGGGAAAAAATTCACAATGGATGATCTATCCAATCTGAAATATGTGGAGCAGTGTATTCAAGAAAGTTTAAGGTTAACTCCAACGGTGCCATTTTATGGGCGGTTACTCCAACAACCTTTAGAAATTTCTAAGGAGTGGACAATAAATCCGGGGGCAATTGTCGTGGTTGTAGCTTGGTCAGCACAAAGAGACCCCGACGTTGAAAGCTCGGCATCCATACTCTTTCCTGCCATTCTCGATGGGACCGAGAAACTGCTTAGGATATAAGCTTGCCCTGATGCAAATGAAGGTCTATATGGCATGCATCCTCAGAAATTATAACCTTAGCACCACAGATAAACCCACTGATGTGCGAATTCTTTTCGATGTGTCGATCCGACCTGAACGCCCATACAATGTTACCTATACCAGGCGAGCATGTCAGTAATGCGCAGAAATCAAGATGACTCTTGTGAGTTCATTTCAGCTCACAATGTGGATGTTACAAATAAAGTTTACTGACGTTAGTAACGTAGTTTCTAGTGTAAGTATACATGAAAGATTTTAATACATATCTCACATCTCTTCATCATACATTGACCCGAAGTCTAGCAAAGATAATAATTGATATAAATAGTTCAATGTTTCAATAAAGATCTGTTACTGTTATTTTTTAGCCTCCAAACCAAACCGCTCTTCTATCTTCTTACCCTACAGTTTACATGATGTTTTTGTTGAACGAAAGTAGAGCTTTTGCAAGCTCACCACTTGATCGTTTAACTGTCAATTTCCTCATCTGTCAGTAATTGCAATAGGCGTCACCATCATCGTAATGCATTATTATCTTTTCTTTGACATATCTTTATTATCTATCCAAAAATTTAACATGAAAATTGCTGCTATTGCTTACTATCATACAAATTGTTAGTAGTATTGAATAGAGACTGGAGGGAGACGTGGCTACAGATAAAATTTTTAAGCTGATAAGTATAAACGGTATTAATTATTGATTACTATAACTACTATATTTGTGACTGCATCAATATTCTTTCGTGAATTATCCCTAACCTTTTTAGTCATTTGAAGTGCGAAAATATATGATATAGGTATTTAGATTCAGGAAGCATTGCATATAGCACTATACGTTAATACAAGACGATATTTTCCAACGCAAATAGTTAGTATTATTCTTCCTCGTTAATTATAATTTGAAAAAAGTCGGTATATCACGGTACAATTTCTGGTAGAATAAAGTTGCTTCTATTGTTGGTGCAGCCAACTTTTATTATATGATGACGTATCACAATTTTATTATATCATTCATGAAGCTCACGAATGCTACCAACGTGTAATTAATTACAGTAGTAATTTTATGATGGTTTGTATTATACTGCTCTAAAATAAAGATAAACCTGTGATTTAGATTAACATTCACATACAGGTATCTTGTTCTTTTAACCGGACGATCTGAATGTTGGAAACAAATCCGTAGTTTTCGGCACTGGAGTTAAATTGCAAGACCATAACAGTTTTGTTAATCAGTAGCTGGGGTGAGTGTACACAAAGATACGATAATCAAAATTAACTATTGAATGTTGGAAACAAATCCGTAGTTTTCGGCACTGGAGTTAAATTGCAAGACCATAACAGTTTTGTTAATCAGTAGCTGGGGTGAGTGTACACAAAGATAAGATAATCAAAATTAACTAGTATAATGCATTAAAGTATTGATGCATGAGTGATGGGGGTTTTCATGTAAAATGGTCTGATTTTAACAATTTACATCTTATATCAAATATTAGAGTAACTCGTTTACTAATAGTGAGTGAAATAAAAGGCATATTGCATGGTACTGTCAATGTGCTCGCTAGTGTTTGAAGATAAATGACATTACCGCCGATAAAAGTGCTAAAGATGAGGAAATGAAAATTATGAAACCGGATATGCATTTATTGTTACTGGACGACAGTTCACGGGCAGGTGCGGCGGATGGGGATAGTTGGAATTTGTTTTAAAGCTATTTTCTTAACAGTATTTACCTTTCGTCTTCCATCTCTAAGAAAATAATTTGATGCGCGGAGTTACCTGTGGCACCTTGCACAAATAGGTGAAAAAATAGAAAATGAATCCAAATTACTCACATATACCAACGTTCTTCACATATCTACTTACACTCAACGGTTGTGATAGCCATTCTATACATGTTTAAAAAGTATGAAAATGCAATAAACATTCTTACTATGTACAATAAGGGGGTATATCCTATATTCAATAAACTTTCTTAATTGTTTATGAAAATGTCCACATATTTCATCAGATCTTTAATAGAATAAAATGTGTCTGATAGACACATCTGCGAGTTTTCCTACGTAATTATGCCATCCCATTTAATTTGATATTCGACCAGGCTGAACAGTTTACATTTTGAAAATGAAAACCATTTAAATATGAAGGTTCTACGCTGATAATGTGTAGTTTGATAAACTCCTCCGTATAATTTTACAGCTTGATATTCGACCAGGCTGAACAGTTTACATTTTGAAAATGAAAACCATTTAAATATGAAGGTTCTACGCTGATAATGTGTAGTTTGATAAACTCCTCCTTATAATTTTACAGCTAACTACAACAGATGAATGCGAAAAAGAAATAAAAAGCTTTAGAGATTTCCAACGACCCGTATATGCGTACCCCGTCTAACAATAAACTTGTGTAAGCATTATTTAATGAACCATCTCGCCAGGATTTGTTTTATTTTATTTCTATGTATGTGTCATGATGATGCTAATCCCCGAGTAACTCTGACAAAGCGCATATCGCGATAAAAAAATGCTTGAGCTTTGGTTTGATTATGATGAATTGAATTTTGATGATTGAAACGCTTTTAACAAAATTGTGAACCAGTAAACTACTCATCCTTGGTGCTTGTTGGTGTGTGTACATTCATTCATGTATTACAGTAAACGAGTATGATGATGTCGATATGAACAACAATTTATTTCTGCATTACTAATTATTATAAAAACAACTACAATTGAATTACAAATACTAGGCATCATTTATGGAAAGCTTGCAATTCCAGGAAATGTAATTAAAATTTTGACTTTAAATGGAGTCTTGGCAAAAAGATCACATTTCACACCACATTAGCGAGTTGGTGAATAATACGCTCTGCAATGCCAAGCTACTGCAAAAGTTGCAAGCGTCGGGGGAATTGGGACGGGTTGACGTAGAAACAATCGTAAGTAAATTTATTTACTAACTTTTACGATTAGATATATTATCAACGATTGTAAAATACGTAACTATGATAACTACATCATTTCATGTACAACAGGAATCAAAGGGATGTGCACTTGATCAAGCGAAGGAGCTCTACAAAATAGCAGGGACAAGACGAAACGCCTACACAGCTTTATTAAAAGCACTATCATCATGCCAGCAAACCGTATCTCTACAAATATTATTAAACGGTTTTCCAATCGCCTCTATCCTAAACGCAAAAGTCAACTTTCTTGGACAAGTGCAACGAGTGAATTCCCTGCTGGACGAAGCAGATATTCAAGAAATTGCAACAGGCTTGGGAGGGTCGATCTCGGTGGAGCAGTACATTGAAACCTTTCTATCGCGTGATATCACCAAAGATGTCATTCTGTTGGTAAAAAACACAATTCCTACAAAGGATCAAATATATTTGGATAGATACCTCTCAAAACGGATAAAGCTGAAGCAGGAAATATTTCGTGTGGACAGCACCGATGTTTTCGTCTTCAGAAGATCTCGTCGAAGAGATTTGACGGAGCTTGCAGATCAAGCCAAACACCGCACTGCCTCCTCGAGACATCAGCTCACAGAACTGACGGCCCGGTTCATTTTACTGGAGAATGACGATCACTGGAATGAAATTTGTACTCTTGCTCGCCGCATCCCGGTCAGTGTCCATTTAATAAAATGCGATCCAGACACAAAAGCGTTTATCTTGGAAAAAACCACAGGGGGCTCAAAAATTTTAAATCATTATTTGATGTATCAAGAAGACAGCAAAAATGATTTGGCCGTGCACGAAAACTCGGTTCTGGAGAAAGCTACCAATGAATCAGATTCTGGATTTTGTATTTGTGATATGCCAGGAATGGGAAAATCTCTGTTACTGGCCAACCTAGCCAGAAATGTGGAAAAGCAGCATCAAGCGGGCCTTTCAAAATGGTTCACCATAAGAAAACAACCGGAAACGAGAAAAATTGTTTCCTTTGTCCAACTGTCCCCACTCAGTCAGTACTTGAAAACGATAACGTCTAAACGGACCAAAGACATCCGCTGGGCAATGGAAGCAGTTATTCACTTCGTTTCCCCTACTCCCTTATCAAAGCAAATCCTCTTGAGAATGATAAGTAAAGCAAACATTCAAGTGGAATTCTTCTTTGATGGTTTCGACGAGGTAGCACAAGAAAATGTAAGCTTGGTTCAAACTTTGCTGCAAATTCTTGTGAAAGAAAATAGCACCGTCAAAATTCACGTCACGTCCAGACCCCACATGAGACAAGAACTAGAAGCCACACTTAAATTGATTCCCTATGATATTCTTCCTTTTGATCATGACGCCAAGGTACGATTTTTAACCACTTTCTGGAAGCAGCAAAACCCAAAGTGTGATACCAGTAAACTGGTCGAGTTTGCTAATTTTTGTTTACAAAAATGGAAGGGAACGATAGTTGAAAAGGACCTTCAAGTTACCGGAATCTCAATGCAATGTCGACTTTTGGCCGAGGTCCAGTCAAAATATGCAGAAATATATGGTACCTCATCGCAGCCCCTTTTGCTCGAACAAATTGTGTTTGAGACTTGTCTGTGCCAATGGTACCACAAATTCGCAGAAAATGGTTGGAAGCATTTAGAAGATAGCTTATCTTCCTCCGAAACCAGTACCTTGACCAAAGTTAGAAGGTTTCATGTTTGGAAGTCCCTCCAACTTCTTTTCCCGGAAACGGCAGTTATGTACCAGCAACACTACAGTATTAACACCAAGGATGATGAAAATCCCCAAAACTTCCTGCCTGGCATGTTAAAAAGCCACTACGACGGAACTGAAACTTGCGTAGATTTTATTCATCGCACTTTTGCCGAATATTTAGCCGCTGAGTATTTTTCTGCCTTTCTTTTAAACAAGAAAGAAAAAGATCGTCCAGACGCGGACGAAAGCTATGATAAACTTGCTTTCAGAAACCTAATGAAATCCGTCTTTAACACCGAAAAGATACAAGAGCTTCCAATATACGTAAACAGGTGGTATTCAGTAAAATTACCCATGTACACTTTCTCCGAGCTGGTGGTAATGGCCTTTATTAACGGAAAGGTACAGGAGCTCCAAGCCCTGGATTCCTCATCTCCCATTTCCCACATCATTTCAGTAGAAGAGCTCTTTTCTATTTTGGTTGCTTCGTTATACAACAATTTTTGTAATGTACTTCGTCTCATAAAGTATTGGATTTTAAGAGCCCCGCAGGGTGAACAGGAAGCACTGAAATTATACTTGAGTGAAAAGTATGAAAAGAAGTGGGAAATCACTCGCGCCCAAGGTTTATTGTATGTTGCCGCAGAAAACACGAGATTAGAGACGTTGCAAGTACTACATGGAATTCTACAAGACATACAGTTTGACGTAAACTCCTTGTACAATGTAATACCCCTGACGTACCACACTCCTCTAAACCTGGCACTAAACGACGATGAATATGACAAGGTGGAGTATATCCTTCAAAGCTTTACGAACATTAAAGGAAGAAACCTTCTTCACTACGTTGTTAGATATAGTAACGAGGAGTTTGAGGAAGTGGTGCAGATTAAAATTGCAATTTGCCAACTGCTTTTGTCCAGAGAGGAAGGTATCATTCATGAGGATGGTGACATGAAAATGCACAAAATTTGGACCAACGGCAATATTTTAACGGTAGACCGTATACATGTAAAATTAATAAAGTTTTTAATATATCAAGGAGCCAACATGCATGCACGAAATCGCTTCGGGGAAAACATTGTAACCGTAGCTTGTCGGTATATGTCTGCTAAGGACTTTCATGAGCTGGTACGACTTCTAATTGAGGAGTACAACGCAGTAGCCCTATTTGGGTCCGCGGAAAGTGCAGAGTCCCCGTTACATGACGCTTGTCTGTGGTGCAGAGACATGAGCGTGGCAACGCTAAAGTTGGCACTGGGTGTTAACAAAGAAGCTATACATCTGCTAGGATCCCTTGAAAACACACTAATTCAGCGTGCGGTTGCGGGGCATCAAAGTGTGGAGTTGGTGATGGAAATGATAGAGCGCGGAGCAGATACTCAAGCGCGGAACGGAGACGGTTGGAACGCCCTGCATGTAGCTGCTGCTTGTAAAAATGTAGAGATGATTTACTACCTTTTGAATCGTGGACTGTTGATGAGCGAAAAGGTTGAAGACGGGAATACCCCTCTGCACTTGTTGCTCCTGGACTCGGGTAAAATGGAAGAACTGCTGGGGAGAATGATGTTGGATTCAAGAATAAAAGATAAGCGGATGCCTAATGAAACCATTGAAAAATTTGTCATTAGTATATTAAATAACCAATTTGATGATACTATATGGCAGCTTTTTACAACGAAAAACTCCCGGGGACAAACGCCGTTATACAGCTATTTAGAGGGTGACGTGGAAATGAGTGAGGGAACTTTGGAAATAATTTTGAAAAATGCTCAGGTCGACCCTAATGAGACGGACCTGGAAGGAAATAATTTGATTTTGGCTGCGATCAGAGGTAGGAAATCTGAAGGAACTTTGAAAACGCTGATTGATTACGGGGTCGACTACCAGGGAGCCAACAAACAAGGGCAAGATGTATTTGACGTGGCAGCGGAAAGTAAAAATATAAAAGCACTTTCATTTTTTCTGGCGTTGGGGCTAAATATTAGACAGGATGATGCCGTACAAGCAAATGGTGCTACACCGTAGCAAAAAAGTTGTAAACATCTTACATGAGTACTGATGATGAATGATGATGATATGTCTGGTTGGATTTATAGATGATTTGTAGAGGTAATGTATGTTGTGAAAATCTTTATTAATTATCGTAGCTACTTAATTTTCTCTGGGAAAACGAATTTACTTGTAATTGTTGTATCACTCATTTTAAGGTATCATGACTTACATAAAAATTAATTTTAATAAAAATAATCTTTTCCAAAAAAGTCATTGCTTTGTATACGAGAATTTTATTTTATTACAGTTGACCATAGCTTTCATTTTTTTACTATATTCCACTGAATATGTGAGAATTTACAACCATTATCGTCTATAGCCTTGTTTACAAAGCAATACATTGGGCTCAAATGATAGAAAAGTGTAATTTATGGGGATAACGACATTTGACATATTAGTGGCATACAAAATATGCTTAAGTGAACAAAGTTCTATAAACGTTGCTGACCCACTAAATATCAATAATTTTAAATTAGGTATATTGGAATCACTATAGTTATTGTAGAAAATAGAGATAGATGTAATTAAAATAATCCGTTACTATTTTACCGAATTGATTTTACACAAGGTCATATAATACATGTAATTGACATTTCATTAGTAGATACGCTTCTTACAATGCGCGTTATATTTAATAATTAGTCATTGGGGATGAAGAAACAGTTAATTCTCAGCTCCAATGTTAGAACGCACAAGAATATTTTAAGAAAAGAGAATCCACATATTAAGTTAAAATGATTTTGTTCTTAGATTTTTGTTGATTTGTCCCTACTTATTAAATTGATCTACCTGCCTACTCACAATTAGTTTGGCCATATATAAATACTTTTCAAAAAGTTTGACCTTTGTTCCTTGATATTTAATCGTGCAACATTACCATTTTATCATTAGAACCAATTATTATGGTATTTATGATTTTACAAAAAGTATAAACCCTTGTCAAGCGTATGTAGAAAAATAAGTTAACGCATTTAGACGGTATTCTGATCTTCCGCTACAAACTGTATTGTCAGTTGTTATTATGTAATTGTACAAACTCTAATGACTAAGTCATTATGACTTTATAATTCTTCACCAATTTTAAATGTTCAAACTACACAAATTTTTTTCCTAGTACGAGGTTTTGCTAAAAACCAAATTATAACAATTTATTACATCAATAGCAAATAATTGAGCTTATACTAATTGAGGCTAAACTGCACCAGCTGCATTACCATTTACCTCAATGCTGAGTAATAGAGGGGGTTTCGTATTTATGTCACAAAACACGTTGTAAAAAATTAACTCAAAGTAATCCATAATCGTCAATACGTGGAATTTAAGACGTTTTGACGTAGGGGGACTTCTCCGATATTTTTAGACACGGGGGATTTGTAGATAAAGAAGTTTGGGATAAATGAGAAAATGTATGTCCATAATGTATTTTAATCAGATTGAATTCAACTATCTCCTTTGGAAAGCATCATTTAAATTTGGATCATACGCATCCTATAAAGATGTGCCTTGGCATTTATATGTGTTCATCAACTTTAATCCCGATCAATCAGTTGGCTCTTGCATCTCAAAGGTGTATAATGCAAAATAGTGACTTTGGGGAAGTATTAATACCGTGGATAAATAGTCTATATAAATCTGTAATTACATCATACATGCAAAGGATAATTTTTCCTTACTTTTTGCTTTCTCGAATTGGATAAAAAATATTCAAAAAATTGAACAAGTAGCATCTCCAGGGGCTTCAAAGATTTAAATATCCAACAATCATATTATTTTCAGTATTTTATAAAAAACTTCATAATTTTAATTAAAGTGGTTTTTAACGATTTGTCAAAGTTAACAATTTTATACTGCTCAGTCATCCTAATACGTGTAATTTATATAATTTAGCTGCAAATTATTTACTATTTACGTGTTTAATGTATGCAATTTTTTTTGAACTTTTGAATTTGGACATTACCTTAAATTGCAACGATTGGCTTACGTACGTCATGCTCACCATAGTCAAAACTGAGGGCATTTCTGGTTTTAAAGCTCTGTCAGTAACCGCAAAACTTTGTGACTCGTTAAACAGTAGAATATTCAATCTTTTCAGAAAATGCTCAGTGAAAGACTTTATTTTGCTTTAAAAATATTATCACCTATTTTTTATCATCTGAAAATATTTACGTTAACCTGGGATCCTTATTTACGGGTATTTACATACCCCCAGTTGCCCCCAAAACTATCCACTTTTAAGTTTACTATGTTTCTCACGTGGATTTGGTTTTTTGTTATGATAGCTCAAGCCTTTCGTTTACGTCAAGAATCAAACTCCAATCATTTTAATCTAGTTGTTACCAGCCTCTTCCCCTGTTTTATAGCCACATTTTGTAATATTATGGTAAATCGGTCCCCTTACTTGGTTTGCACTGCGCTAAATGCCAACCTGATATTTCTCAGAAGAATTCACGGTATGTGTACATCTTAGTCAGCATTCCATTCTTTTTTTTATCACGAAGATGATGTTTGCTATAACTTACTGTTTTCAGGTTCCTATTTTCCAAAATACAATCCAGACACGAATGCACACGCAAAGTTTTTAGATTTGGTTTTCCTTAAATTCTTTGGACTTGTAAGCTTTTCTGTAGTGCTATACTTTGGAACGTATATACTTTTTCCGGAAATGCCATTTTTGATCTCCAGTGTGTTTTCCAATCGTTTCCACGTATTTTGGTTCTATTGGCCTGTCGCCATATTAATCGGTGTATACCAAATGTATTTGGTAACTGTATTACATGGTACCGCCTTCGTTATGTTTGTGTATATCATTCTGACGTATATCGTTTACACGGTTCCTTATATCACTCGCGAATTAGCTCTAGGGAAGAAAGGTTATAAATCCACACCTTGTCTCAGAAAGCCATCAACCCTGATGATAGAGTATCGGGCAGTACAGATTTTACACATAATGTTTAATGCCGTTGTTGGACCTTTTGTATATCCTCTCTACGCCTTAAATACGGTGTCCTTTGTCTTTCCTATGTACATGATAATTAAACAATGGCACAATTTAGAAACGATCGTAAGATTATGTATGATCATTTGGTCAGTCCCCACCTCAGCGTCGTGGTCATTGTTTTTAGTTCTTGCGGGAAGTCTGAACTATAAAAGTGCAAAGATTCTCAAGTCTTGGAAGCATAGAGCAAGATGGTTAAAATCATATAGAAGGAAAGAAATGATGAGGTTTAGAGCGTCGTGTCAGTTGCTGACATTTGGATCGTATTTTGCGGTGAAACGAGTAACGGTTATGGGTTACATACAGGGTTTGCTGAAAGGCGTTGTTCGGGCTTTACTGACAATAAAAGTGGGGAACAGTTAAGGGAAGACAATCTTAACAAGTTATTTTTCAAGATGTAATTATATTCGTCGGCTTTAACATAGCATTGTTCGAAGGATTATGGAACACAACTCACAAGTATGTATTGAAGATTTAGGTAATATATAGGGTAGTCCCGTGTTAGTATAGGTAACTCAGATAACTGTATTTGTTTTTAGATGTTTCAGTTTAATTTGTTCAATTAAATTTGTATAATTCATTCATTTTGTTATAAATGTGTATATTACCTACGTATGTGCATGCTGCTAATAAATTTATGATATGTGGATTTTCATTTGATCTTGGAATTTGTTTGATTCTTTCGTTGATAAATTGATAAATTACTAAAGATAGACTCCAACAGTTTTATAGTCTGAAATGACTATTATTTTTAATTAAGTGAACCTATTATCAACATTCCATGAACCTGCATATGCATACTTTATTTTAATTAATTATTAATTTCCACCAAAATATGCCACAATTACAATCCCCAACCCTTCGCACGCGTGTTGTCGAAATGGAGCCATGCTGCAATAACGTCCGCAAAATGTCCTTTCTGTCGTTGACAATGTTGAATGGGAATAGAAAAGCATGCAAATGCTCTGGAGCGATACGCAGTATGCAATATAAAATATTTAATAATGCAAATAGTTACTTGCTGTGTATCACTCTAGAGTATTTGCATGTTTTTCTATTCCCATTCAACATATTGTCAAGGACAGAAGGACATTTTGAGAACGTTATTGCAGCATGGCATGGAGGACTTTGTTGCTGACAAATCAAGCTGATTCAGTAGAAAAAGTATCCTGCAGTTTTCAACAAAGATAATTCATTTATTCATTTGAAATACCATTATTATTCATTCCCGGTTAAAGCTGATTTCGATCAAGGAAGGCATTGCATTTGATATTGATATTAATGACGCTGATGCACAGAATTAATTCAGGTTGCGTGAAATTTATTTATTTATATTTAAATTTAGTTCATTTAGTAAATTCAGTTTAAATTAAGTTTATTTTCTGTAAATTTGCTCAATTAACAAATTCGTTTGTTATTTCTTTCGTAATAACCAAATTAGTTGTTTTCCTCACTCCATCCGTAATGCTCACATTTCATCTATTTAGTCTGTTTCAGTGTCCACTTTCTAAACATTACTGGTCCTCATTTTCAAGTTGTTAATAAAAATAGACTATTGCAATTAAAGACGTACAACGTAATATAGTACTTACAACTGCCACGAAAGCCCCTACAACACTAATGAAGATTTCCAGTAATTTAATTTTGAATCTCGTGTAGTTAATGATGGATCTGTTCAGTGAATATATTCAACAGAACTGATGCTACATAACTGGTACTACAGAACTTTTATACTTTGGAGTATTTTGTAACCGAAGATACAGAGGTTACAGAGTCTCAACATTTACTATGCAATTATCTATATTATTAATAGTATGTGACGAACATCAGTTGTGCCGACACATTTCCTTATTAAATGATAGCAGCGAGTAGGAGACGTCTGTAATTTAATGACCTGCTGATGATATAATCATCTATTT
>JAHZNE010000933.1:0-19238 GCA_027744055.1 Callyntrura sp. NNG-2020 | reverse complement strand
AGAAAGGGAGAAAGCTAAGCTTTAACACGACCTGAATGATCTGAATCTTTCACTTTTTATCAGTGTGTTGTATGTTGTATAGTTCCAGTCGAAACTCTCTTGAAGTACATATACATACAACAAAGAAGTAATGAAACAAACAACACTGAGACTACTATCAACTATACTGTGAGAGTATATTGATATCTTCCTGGATAGAAGCCCCAAAAAGTGTGGGTAGATCAATTCATTTATTTGGAGAACGAGGCAACGCAAGGAGCAATTGAGTGCATTCAATTTTTCTTTAAATTCAACGAAGTATAAAAGGAAGAGTTCTTATTTTGAGAAAAGCATCTAAAGTACTTACATCTTATAACTTGTTTCAGTTTCATTCTGGTCGATTGTCCCAGTGTTAGTTTACGGCATAAGATCCATGGCTGTCTGCTAGTTATCCAAACTGTTGTACATTTTAAAATTATTGAAATTTTCCATTTTCGACGTAACAAAATCTAGATTTTATGAAATTACTGCGAAAACTGAAAACATTTTAAATACTGAAAACTAAAGCATGGTCTTATATTTATATGCACATGTATGCCTTGATGCTGCCACTTTTTCCATTCATGATGTGTAACTACAAACCTCCTGTTTAAGTGTTTACCTCTACGTGCTTTTTTGTAGGTAATTGGCATCTTCTGGTATGAAATGAAGAAACCACTTAATTTTCTGAATTTTACAAAAAAATTGTTTTGTTCTTTTGCTTCAGTACAAGGGAAAATATCACACTTTTTATTTCTGAGTGCATGACACAAGGAGGAAGCTCTACCCAAAACGGACGGGTACATGTTTCCCATGTGTAGCTTTAAAATAAACATGTATGCCATTTGGTAGTTGCAGAAGGAAAAAAACGGAGCATTGTGTGAGTCCGAATGAGTGTCGTACACCTTTATGCCTTTGTACAGTAAAAGTTGTACCCCGTAAATACATACTAATGTGCGGCGAGAGATCCGTGTAGTAATGAAGGGAAAAGACAAAAAAAACTGAAATACGTGTGAGTGTTTTATATATACTCAGACGCTGTGAGAGACGGTGGTGGAGGGGGGATTCACGACAAGAGACCACCGAAAAGCGAGAATGTGTTTGCAATGGGAGAATGATATGTAAGAGAATAGCTACAGCAGCCTAGTTTGGCTAAACAGAGTCAATTGGAGTAGAGTGGTAGCAAGAGAGGAAGAGAAAAAAATCCCTCTCCACCACCATGCGCATCAAAACTTTCTGGGCTGTGAATTTGCCAATGACCTTTTCCGTCTTTTGCATGCTTCGTCGGTAGTGATTGAAAGAGGGTTATTGTTGTTTTTTTTAGAACGATGATGATTATGATCACGTCAGTAGTGGTGGTTGTATATGTGGCGAAGTGCTACGATGCGATACATGAAGTGTCTTTTGCGGGTTTACGATTAAATTTACTCCTTTAAAGCCAGTCTAGGCTTCCGTCAGACTGTATTTGTATAGCAGGCTTGTTTCATGGTGTGGCTGTGCGTAGCGTGGGCTTTTGTGAACTTACAACGGAACACTATGCTTATTGTAAATGTTATCATTTTTCATCTACAGAGTAGTATTTACATCCGTCGCAACTATCTCCACTATGTGCGTACACATTTAATATTATTGAAATGTGGATCTCGTTTGTAAAACTTTAAAAATTAAAGAAGTAATAACAATGCTTTACCGAGGTCAAAATGTCCCAACGGGTTTGATTAATGTACTGCATCATACATGTTTAATGATACAATACCTATGTTGTTAATGATGAAAGGTGTATGGAAATGTAGAAGAGTATATTTTACGTATATAAATTAGAGAAAGCACGTTATAGTGTTTTCGAGCCATTAAATTGTACGTTCATGAGCATTATCAATTTATACAGGTGCCTTGGAGGAGGATGAAGGAAAAGAACGAGAAAGTCTCAGCCCAAAGCAAAAGCATATTTTGAAGCACAGAGAACTTTTCCTTAGTCGACAAGTGGAAACGTTACCTGCAACTCAGATACGAGGCAAATGTTCTGTTACGCTATTAAATGAAACAGAAAGTCTTCTGTCGTATATTAACAAAGAGGTAAGCACGAACAGACATGGTGCAATGTAAATAAACAAACGAAAGTCATTGTACAATTAATATGTAGTAATATGGAAGAAAGTAATTGTATTTTAATAATGGCTACAACCAGCAGTTTTCTCTTTGATATATAGTTACTTACATAAATTTTCTCGTTTGATTTCAGGACACATTTTTTTATTCGCTTGTGTACGATCCTCAACAAAAAACACTTTTGGCGGACAGAGGTGAAATCAGAGTGGGGAACCGGTACCAGGCTGAACCTGCGTCGTTGCTCAAAGAAGGTATATATTTTATTTGTTATTCGTAGCAGGTGTTATCTTTAATGAAATACTGAAAATGCACAACTTCAAAAATGATTCTGAATTGAACAGGGGAAGCTGATACCAGGAAAATGGAAGAATTAGAAACTTTGATATGGACGCCAGATCATGGTCTAACAGATAAACAAATAGATCAATTTTTAGTCATATCCCGGTCCGTCGGCACATTTGCAAGAGCTTTAGATTGTTCTAGTTCTGTAAAGCAACCAAGCTTGCATATGAGTGCTGCTGCAGCGTCTAGAGACGTTACACTGGTTAGTTTCAACCTGCTCACTTGAAGTTTTTTTTTTCTTTTTTGTTTTTGCGACAAAAGCTGAAGGGGTTTTCCAAATTCTTTGTTTTATGACAGTTTCATGCAATGGATACCCTTCACCAATACTCGTATAATATCTCGTCGGCGATATCTGCATTGGTTCCATCGTCTGGGCCCGTACTGTGTCGGGATGAAATGGAAGAATGGTCTGCTTCAGAGGTAAGTTAATTGTTTGTTTGTATGGATAAGTTTACATATAAATATGAATGTACATATTTTATTTATATTTTTCTTTGTTATTTTTAATAATGATACGTATTAATCCGATAAATCCATATGCATATGACATAGTTATGAAATTGAACAGTAATTACTACGGAAGTCTGACTTGGTACGTTTTAACATAAGTATGTCTTTCGTTGAAATTATAGTTAATAAACCAAGTCCTGCTGCTCTTTCAAGCAACAAAAATGTACTTAATGGAAGTAGCACTCCAGAACCTCTTATTCCTGGGAAACCTTGTGAATCGTGCATGAGTGAGTCAAATCTACCAATATAAAGAATAAATAATTATATTTTATATGTACTAATGTTTATATACACGATTTATCAGATGTAATTGTCCACACAATGGTATGCATGGACTGGGCCAACTGGAGCACAGGCTAGGTTATGTGCAAACTGTTGGAATTACTGGAGAAAGTATGCAGGTTTTAAGGCTCCTAACAAATTACGTAAGTAAAAAAGTCAGTATACTTTATATACAATATGTAAAGTAGTATTTCTCTGCCTGGAATTTATCACATTCTACTTTTGTTATATTTCAAGTCGATACTGATGTTGATCTGATTAAAAAACCAAAAATTGGACCATCACCAGAGGAAACTCCACCACCTGTAGTTGAGCCTCCACCGGGTAAGTACTCAAAAAATGGTTCGTTTTCGTTTTGCAACTACAACTACAACTATTATTGAAAATATGGAACGTTTTTTGTGAATATTAGCAGTCGAACGTGCTCCAGGAATAATTCAACCTCGCATTCATCGCTGTGCAGTAGCTGGTTGTGGAAAAGTTAGTAGATACACACATAGCTAAGAAGCATATCTTTCTTTTTTAATCAACTTGCTAAGAGATTTACAAATATGCAACTTGTAATTGTAGGAATTCAAAATGAAAAATCAGCTTGCCAGACATTACGCCCAAAATCACGGATATTCTATGAGGTCAGGATCACCAAGGCCTGTTATGAAAACGAGAACTGCCTTTTATTTGCACACCACCCCCATGACACGGGTGGCAAGACGGCTTTGTGGTGATATTTTAAAAACTAGACATGCAGCAAGGGCACCATTTTGGCCTATAAACGTGATCATGATAAAAACAGAATGTATGTAAATTCAATGTTGTTTAAAGTATCCTCGTACTTTTAAAAGGATACTAAAGTGCTATTTTTCATAATGAAATTGTAAAGGTCAACAACGAGTAACAGGGAAATCACCAGAAGAGCTTAAACAGCTTGTTACGGACAGGAAGAGAAAACTTCCAGACGCTAAAGTTTCTGAAGTGGCTCATGTATTGGGGCAAGCAGATCGGGTGACACCAGAGTGGCTGATTTTAACGGATAAATCAAAATTGCCACAACCAGAGAAAGTTGCATTCCCGAAACCACCTAAAGCCCCAGGTATTTCGGATATCTTTGTTCAAGGCACTCGGTCTCGTAATATATGTATATAATACCATATTTGTATTTAGATGGAACTTTGTTATACGAGAGAGTACCCGATAAAGTGACGACTGTTGTGAACAACTTGTCGCCCTCAAGTCTCATTAAGAAACGTGGGTTTGAAGATGTGAATGGAGTAGACGGTAATAAAAACTTATATTAAACATTGACATACATTCATGGACATACAAAACACAATTCAGCTTTCAACCGAATGTCGAAGTATATGTTACTTTTCAATTATGTTTTAGCGGGCCCACCAACAAAGCGTCCAGCGTGGGACCCATCTGCAACACCGCCCAGTAATCCAACTAAAAGTTCAAGTCGGGGTGGATCGCCATTGCCTTTAGTTTCACAACACCTTCCTGCCAGTTCTAACATGAATATTCGAAACGTGTTGAATCACATGAATGGTAACAGCAAATCCAAGCTTGCATCCGTAACTAGAATAGGATCCAGAAAGCAAATTATTTCGTGGATGGACGCCCCAGATGACCTATACTTTTATAGTACTGCAGCTACAAAGTAGGTTACAATTTTATGTAATAATTGCTCTGTTCAAGTACGACTCCAGGGAAAAATTAATATTGATATATTCATACATTTGTTCATTACAGAAAACTTAGACGTTCACTTTCAAGCAACGAATTAAGAAGACTAGCTAGAACGCCCTGTAAAAAGGCACTAAATAAAGGTATTTTAGAAGCCCCTCCAGCCGTCACGGTTATGCCCGCAGCAGCAGCCATGGCTGCATCAGCTTTAGTTGTTCCATCTTCAAGGTCGCCGATGCCGACGTGAATTCAGGATATGTTAGTATCCTTAAGAGCCCACCTGTTTTACCATTTGAAAAATGCAATCTTCGACAATGGTGTGGATATTTAGTATAATTGTTGTAGGGTAAAAATTAAAGACAGTGCGATTATTTATGAAGTGAAGTCCATGATATAAACCAACACAATCAGTGATTTCTATAATTGCCTGTAGCCGTTTCATTAAATTGAAGCTTTTATTGCTTTTCATGTATATTTCTCCATTTGCATTAATTTTTTAAGAGTTCTTTTCTGTATTAGCTGGCAACAATTACACAACCTCCGTCCCAGTTCTTTCAAGCATGTAGCACGTTTTGGTTGTGTAAAATAGTATCAGCGAGAATCAACGTTTATAAGAAAAAGTAAGAACCTTATTAACGAGACGAAAATGTAGAAGCATACTTCAGTACTACATGGCATATTCAATAATGCCTCTTTGAGCTGCTCTGTATTTGGCATATGACATGTGCAGTATATGAATTTAATTTATATTCGCATTTCTGGTCGTTATATTTTATTTAAGGAATGTTTTGTACAAAAATGTGTTTAGGGGTATGGTAAATTAATTTAATGCATGAATAGCACATTTGATAGTTTTATTCGTTGTAAGGGTTGAGAGGAGCCATTAACTATCTGGATCCAAAGAGGGGATTTATGAAATTACCATTATGTATATTTGAATTTGTGGTTGAGTTATATAATGTTGGGAACCAGAAGCATTGAATGTTTCATTAAACAATTCACAATTTGAGGAATACCAACCTTTATACCTAAGAGGTGAAAAGACGATACAATTTGTAAGCATTTATCATGAGTTAAGTTTTGCGCTTAGATTGTAAAATTTGTAGACTAGCGGAAAATTTCCTGTGTTAATTAATAGGGTAAAATAGCCACTTGTTCATATACCTGTAAATAGTGAGTTTATCTAATTTTGTCAATTAAATATCAATAGCAAAGAACTAAAGTGTTATGTGTGTCTTCTAAATTGAAGGCACAGTGGCACTGCTCTAGCGTTGTCTACCAATGTTTTAGAATGTAAGAAAATGTACCTTAAATTTTTACATTTGTATTTCTACACTCACCAGGTTTTGAATCCTGAGATTTAACCTATGAGGTTATTGTGTTTTAAAGGTAATGTACAATGTAATCTACTGTGCATACTGGCAGCGTTAACATAATTTAAAAATTCTGTTATGCATTGAAAGACCATGATGCAACGGTCTGGGTAATTATTATACAAGAGGATAACTGAAGTTGGTGCATTAAAACGGTTTCTGATTATTCTGCACCTCCTCACAAACGTATCCCTAGGATGAAGGTTTTTTTTATGAAACACATAATGAGTAAAGTAGAAAATTGACATATTTCATAAAGCTTTTTGACAAATTTTTCGATTATGATCAGTATGTACAGAAAAATGCTGAATGACGGTGCGTGAATGTCTGCCGCGACATCCTACCTAATATAAGTGAAAAAGTTTTATTTTCTATCAAGTATTATATGTGGTTGAACGATAAGCAGTTCTAAGTTAATGTACGATATTGTAAAAAGTAATTTATTACGTATTGTATACTAAATCATGTGAAGTCTTTGATCTGGATTTGTGAAAACTAATAGTCTCTTGAACCAATGTTACTCCTGATATTCAATACTGAATCATCTTAGGATGTAATATTTTACACAATAATGATAGCAGTAAATAGGTTAGAAATTTTTTTCTTCAATAGTATATATATAGGTCTTATAATTTTTTGTTTTAAATAAATTGGTCAAGGGAAGCTTTTATTTATAAAGCATTTAAAATAAAGCTTGTATTTACCGACTACGCCCCTGTAGATTAGATTATCTGGATAACAGCATGCAATTTGTACGACTAAATTTAACTGTGTGACGATATGATTGTAGTAAATTAAATTTCCTCATGTACAGTTAATTATTATTACAATGGTTAAACAGTTATTAAGACTGTATTATACTTTTCATCGTATAAATATAGAAAGAAAATGTTATGCTCATAGAAAGTGTATATGTACATGTTAGATGGATAAAAGGTTGTTAGATTTCTTTACAGCTGTTGTCTCACCAAATAATGATTTCTATATCTGTTCAAAAATAAATTATACTTTTAATGATAAATTTTTAAACATTCATTAAAAAATTTATGATACTAAAGGTACAGACAGTACACGTGCATTACAAAAAATATTGCATAATACATATCTTCTTAGCTTATAAATTAGGATCATATTTTGTTATAGAAGATGGAAGGTGGTCATAAACAAAAATACCCTTCGATTTTGATGTTTGAATAGTTTCTACATATCCCAACCAATAAATGACGACACCAGGTCCAAATCTATCCCAAGATAAACACAAGGAAAAATAAAGGTATCAAATTAACGCTTCAGCTGATGATAACCGTAATCAAGTAGATTAACACGCACTTTTCATTTTATTCAGTGCATTGGCGAAATACAACTAAATAATAGATACAAAATGGGCAAAGTTAAATATCAACTAAATACTAATTTGTAGCGCTGCCCCACACGAAAGTTTTGGACGACTTAATATCTTATTGCTTATGGATGAAGAACATAATGAAGTATTAAGTTTTGTATCTCTTATTTTCAGTTTCTCTGCATTTTGCGACACGATTCATATGTCGTTGTGATTAATCTTTTACATTTGATATTAGTACATATTCATTATATAACAGTACTTCTAAAGTCAATATACCTGTTATAGTAGCTAGTTAACTGATCCTTCATATAATTTTGATGCGTTTCTTCATCACCAAATGTGGCTTTGCTTTCTATCCACGTTATTACTTTTCCATCTACCGCTGTATTGAGGATAAAGCAGTTAATTTATTCACAAAAATAATATTGCAACTACGTAAATATTATGCTATTGGACTCTCACCGATAGGGGCCTCTAATTTAAAATCTGGCGTCTTGTCGTAACCTTGTTTTCTGAGTTGGTCTTCTTCCAAGTAAAGTATACCTTGATCGTGAAGCATCTTGCTGAGGCGAATTTCATGTTCTTTTCCAACGGTTCTATAACAAATTAGTACTACCATTAGTTACACATCCACATATACAATATATAAGCTTGGTTGGATGACGCAATAGAAATAGTGTTTTAACAAATTACCTTTTAATTGCGTCGGGTAGAGGGCCATAATTGTCGTCATGTACCGTACACTAAACACCGATTGTATATGTTAAAACACGCAGCATAAAAGTAAGAGAAAAGGACAGTGGTGAAGCTTTAACTTAATAGCTCGAAGATGAAGGCATAGATTAAATATGTTGCAATCAACAATTCAACATACCAAATACGTCTCAAACGCCAAATTACGATCCCGTATCAACGTTGTATCACGAAGAAATTTGTTTATTTCGGTTCTTATTTCAGTACGAGTAAGAGGTTTCACAACCTCGTCTTCAAAGTTTCCTGAGCCAACAAGTTTTTCGCCTGCGATTAATTAATTTTAGTAATAACATTAAATTTAAATATCCCACTAGCAAATGTTACGTATCGTAAAGTGTAAAGGGAATTATCGTTGGCATACAGTCTGTTGGTACTCCATCCATATTTTCTTCCATAGGATGCTCCACAGCTATTAATTCCTTTGCTTTAAGTTCCTGCTGTTCAATTATATACGATTCTAAAATAAATTTGGCTACAAGAACAGGCGTTATTCTAATGTCATCGGAAATCCGTAAAATTATTCCGGATTCTTCATTATGTTTCACTGCCTCCTTATACCTACAATTTCATAAAAATTATACGTCATTAGTTATGCTAATCAAGTCAGCACACATAAAACACCAGTAACACCTATAAACTGCAAAGTGCAGTCGGTCTGGTGTCTGGTATGCTTGGCATGACTTATCATCATGATCGTTGTGTACGAGGAGATACCAAACTATTTACAAACCGGTGATAATATTCCCTTATTTTCTCAGACGTATTGTGCTTGGAATGATGTGTCTTCATTTGCTTTTGAATATAATTTGATAAAACACTTCCCAGTGTCATGAAGGAAATGCTACATATAAACAGATAATGACTAGTTAAGTATACTCCACCAAAACAATATTTTGGATGCTATGCTATGTTGTAGTGATTTATTTTATTGTTACACAGTTGTGTAACGTTCTACCTCGGATACTTGCGTTCCAAAACATCTTGACAGTCCCTCAGTTTTGTTGCTTGAATAGTCTTAATGATATCTTGGTACAACGTCATTGACATCATTGTTCCAGTTTAATATTGAGCTAAATATGTTTTTACAAAAAGTGAGTTTATGTACCTGAGAAACGTAAAGGTAACTGATTATTTTCAAAGTAAAAGTACAAATGTTTATATCTAATCTAGCAATCAGCTGCGTATGAAGTGTAAATCCAAACAGTCTAAAAAAACGACGTTGACCATCTCAAACTCATTTTACGCCATAAAACACAATAACACAAACACATGCTTTCTTTGTCTTCATGAATACGATCATTCATAGAAAATAAAAGCTGCCTGCTTACACAAATGCATATGGATGGGGGTTCTTAGCAGAGAGTTGAGTTGAGGGAGAGTAGGGAGACGGTAGAGGCGTAATATAAGTAATAGCATCAAATATTGGTTGGACAAGCAAAGCAAGTAAATTGTGGATTTATCATTAGCAGTTAGAAACCAAAAATTAAAAATATGAAATTCTTTCTACCTCTAGCGCATGTATCTGTTTAGTCATACTATTACTTTGCTTCTCACCCCTCGCCTGACACACAATTCAGAGTCCAGCGAATGCCGATAGCCCCCAACCCCAATTAAACTTATAAAACCAAAATACAGAACATGAGTTGTATTGGATTTTTGAAACTCCTTGAAATATGCAATTTTTTATGACATCATAAAGTTTGATGCGCATCACCCATAATATCCCTTCGATGCGATGCGATGGTAGAAATTTCACTCTCCTGATTTTGGAACACAGGTAAAAAAAGAATACATAATGGCTGAATGGCGCAGTTATATGAAGAAGAAACGAGTCAAATTTCATTGTATTATAATTTTATTGTTGCCGCGAATCTTTATACAAAAAATACGTCTTTCATTACCAGAGATAAGCTTAAGATGTTTGGTCGTAGTTCATTACTATTTATCGTTTACTATCTTTTGAAATAAAAAATATGTATATCATATAAATCTATTTATATATTTCGGAAACCAAATAAAAATAAGTCATTTTAAAATTTACGTTTGAGAAATTCCGTCCGTCCGAAACTTAAAAGTTTACAGGTCTCTTGTTGGAAATATTTCAGTAGGCAATGAATGCATTCATTGTGAATATTGTGATTGTGAGTATGTCTCGAGACTCAAATATTTCACGACGTTAACAAAAGCTCTTATTTACCTATTTTCCTTTGTTAAAAAAGTTCACATAAACGTAACATTATTGCAAGCAGAATTTACGTTAGAGTTTGTCATGTCATAAATAATACAAATTGTTAGCTAGTTCCATCGATGGTTCCTTTTGGGTGTATTGCCCCACCAAACTTGCGAGTTTATGAGCATACTACGTAAAAAAATACTTGCAATTAATACCACATCATCACGTACCAAACCTTCATAAGTTTTACTTTTTTAACTCACCTGGCACATTGCAGGAACTCGGACACTACCACACCAATTGTAATACATAAAACTAGTGACAAATGCGAATTTCTGAATCACATCTGGTAATATATCTGCCGTGTCCTCAATTACTACGAAGTGAGTTGGGGTAACGGTTCCCTGGAATCAAGTTTTTATTGCAAAATATTAATTATAGAATTAAATGTATACATTCCATTTCTACACAATATTGTTTTACTCATAGCTCCCACGTTTTAACTTGGACGGGATGTTTGACAATCGATATCTTTGTTCAATAGTTTGTGACAGTTTAAACTGAACAACCACAGACTAAGAAAGACATCCTTATCATGTATTACGTTACGGTACAGTGTCTATTATTTAATTTGCAATTCTCAATTGCCCTTTCGTTCCACCGTGAGGATGAAAATGTGTACTTGTTGTCAACCCGCTGGGAGTAGGGGGAAATGAGTGGGGTAAAAAAATATAGCGCGTCCAAATGAGTTAAAAGTTGGTACAAAGGTACCTTATGTACAACTTTAACTTTCAGCCAAACTGGCTTGGTTGACCACTGTGTACCCGGAGGTTATCTAAGGGTCAAATATTTTTTTGATAGCTTCATTCAACATCTTATCACCCAATTGAGCGGGGTTTTGGACAATCGACTTTCATTGTTTGTGCTTTCAAAGTCAATTAATTATCATATATCGAAGCCAAACGCCATCCATCCGAAGGAACGGATGATACAATTATACAATTTCTTCTTGATAGACCAAGACCATTCAAAGTCCATCAAAATTTATAACTTTAATAAAACGGTAAACCTAATATTCAAAAGTGCCCTGATTGGACTAAGTTAAATAGTTGTCTGTCAACCCTCTCAAAAATTTCTTTCATCCATTTCCATGAATTACCTACCGAAACCCCGGTTTCAATCGGAGTCAATGTGTTGAAATGGTGAGCAAAGAAATTGTGACCTCTGGAGCTCACGCGGGTCACCTAATTTTGGTCAAACTTGATAGAAAGTTAAATGTATGTATAACTACCCACTAAATTTCAGCTCGTTTGGACATGTTTTAAAAAAATTACCCCTCCGGATCCTCCTCGGGGGATTGACCTTACTGGCCCATCTTCGAAGTCGTCCCTGATATTTATCATTGCTGTCAATTCGAAAACCTGGTCTCAATAGAATATTCATGTCGCCACGAAAATTTACCCGAATTCACTCATACATTTTTCCTTCGATCTTATAAAGTACTCCCTTCGGAGCACTTGGTAAGTGTTCAATTGACAGTCGATGCACTTTTGAAAATGAGTTTACCAGTTTATTCTACTAACAACTATTCGTTGTAAGTACTCACCTCTCCAACAAGCTGTGATACCAAAAAGAAGTCATACATAAATTTCCTGGTAATAGTATGATCTACTACTGTTCCTGGTTTCGGATTTTCTACAGATCCGTCATATCCCTGTAATAAATACATAAATTTTTGAAAAAAAATACATTTTTTCCACAAATGACAGTCAGGCAGTTTCATCAAACTCACCTGCAGAAATAGTCGTGCATTGATTCTTTTTTGTACTACACAGAACGTTAGTTTAGGATTAATATTCATATTCTTCAATGCTGCCGTGATTTGAGGAACTTCATGTTCTTTAGTATATGCCAATTGGCCATCACCAACTCCATCTCTCCATATAACTACCCTATCAGGAAATCCATTGTTTTCCTAGCAAAAAAATTAATAGCAATTTCATAAGTGCGTTGAAAAGTCAGTGACTTTTTGATAAACTATTTTATTTTCAAAGCATTACACTACAATAGTAAGTTATACCTGAGCGAAGGCAATCAGTATATCTGTAAATATTGGCTGTAAGGAATTAATTGTTTCTTGATGTCGCCCTTGAAATATGACTCTGGAGTAGTACTTTGTGAAACAGTTATTCATTGTCGCTACAATGCCAGTCACAGAAGAACTATGTTTCTTGGGATCATGATAGACATCCATTCCCAAGAACATTATCTTTTCCTCCTTGTGTACAAAACATTATTACATATACTAATTTTATTCGCACAATAGATAATTATAACTCATTTGAGCTCAAAGTAAAAATTCAGTTGCAAACATACCAAAGGGATATGAATTGCCCAGAGCGAACCTCCTATTTTACAATTGATCTGTAATGCAATTTTTTGTATAATCGACCTTATTTTTCTCTCATCGCCAAGAGTTTTCGATAGTATAACTTGTGAAGGAATCGGTTTATCCACGGTGCACAATCGTTTAATGGTAGAATATAAGTCATCCCTTTGAGATGGAACAATTACGACGACAAACTGAACCTACACAAAAATTTAAGTCACTGTACAACAAATTAGTATTAAGAGAAGAAAGCCTTATCACTGAACAATTACTTCTGAATTCAGATGTCGCTCTAGGGCACAACGGAAGTCTCGAATGTTTCCTCTGCCAACATTAATCATTTGGTTGGTAGAGGATGACACAGAAATTCCAAATGGACGGGTCACTTGATGATAAATGTCAGTAAATTTATTTGCCTTTCCCCGATCTCCCTCAGAGAAAAATAACTGCCACCTTCGTACTGCTATCTGATGAACACAGTAATGTTTGTGGTGTTGTAAATACTTTTTTATATTTGTATTTTAGACATTTCTTATAAAATATTTCGAATGCTATTTTAATATTAATACTAACCGGATCAAAGACAGAATTTTTCATAACTTCGTTAGTAAAGTTTGGGTAGTCTTTGGTGTATTGATAAGTCTCGTTTAATGTAATTCGAGGAATTGTCAGCTTTCGCCCAGGGAGTTTCACCGCTACTTCTTTTTAAACTTAATCCCCACATTTCTAGTATCGCTTTTGCTTCAAGACACTCTGTCAATAAAGAAAAGAAAATAATAACACAATAACGTATAATAATGGAGCATTTTCGTTAAAAGAAAATCTTGTCCAAATGTTTAGGGAAAGTGGACATTCCGTACCGTTAACGTTTGTGGCAAAATTATGGAGCGCGAGATTTCTTTGGGCGGGAGTTAATTTAGTAACTGTAGCCAAATCCTTCATGATTTTATAATTAGAAGTGATATCAGAATCCAATCCAGTCACATAGCACAGTTCAGGAACCAAACAAATTAATGGAACAGGGCCCTGCAATTTATAAATGCAATTTGTATGCGCTATTTTAAGGGGGTAAAAAATGACAGTAAAAATTTGTACCATTTGACGCAGCGGTTTCGGACGGTGAATAAGTAATGGTTGCTTTAAATTCTTAATGTTGATGCCATACGCTTCGTCGTAATATTTCATATAACAAATCTGCATAATGGACATTGTGAAATGACGTGAAAATTAGATTATTTATTATTTAATAATAATTGTTTCAAGTTACCTGTTCGCCTTTCGAATTTGGGAACGTGGATTGCGGATTGTTGTTCCAATCAACATCGTCTATTCTATAATTTCTATTATTATATTTCGTCAGAACTATTTTACCCAGAACATAATTCATAAAAGCATTCTTTGACTCATTTATTGACCGACCATCATTGTGAAAATTCTCCCTGAAGATACAATAGATACATGCATATTTTAAACCAAGTAAAAGCTTTATAATAATATATATGTAGCATATAAGAATTAATACAATTTATCCAGGATTGTCTCTTGTCGAAGAACTCGAAACGATGAGTCACAACAAAGCATAAGGCCTCCTTCGTATTCATCGACTGCGGTCACGTAGCCTGGCCAAATTTCTAACCTTAAGAACAAGTATACAACATGTATCGATGAATATTGTGCTGTCTCTGTAATCATGTTTTTATTGTATGTATATACAGCATATTGTCATTATACGTATGTTACAATCTCAATTACTTATGGAGAGGTAAATCATGAACAGCACGGTAGTCATAAAAGTTACGTTTCATCTCGACTAGTCCGAGTTTCTCCATGATACGTCGAAACAACACATTATAAAAATGAACACATTCGACGAGAGTGTTTTGTTTCACAAATTTAACTTTTACGGAAACTAATTTCGAAGGATCCCTCGGATGGACAACTGAATATTCTGAGTACTAAGAACAACGCGTGCATAAATTTATAGTCCTTACATGGTATGCATTCTGAAACATTGAAAAGTGAAAGAAAGTAGAATATTACTGTCTGCACTTTCTGCATGGAAAGATACAATTTTGACCCATCAAAGTTTTGGGTGGTGCCCAATTTCGGTGTAAGCGTATTAATAATTTTCTTTTTCATAGAAATTGACTCCACAAGAGGCTCAAAATCTACATGGTATTCGTAGATACCCATATTTTTATCAATCGAGAGTTTTAAAAAGTTGGCAATAACTGGCACACTGTTTAAATAAAATACAACAGGAGCACATCACGAAATAAGAAGAATAAATAAATTTCGAGTTTAAACAATTTAAAAAAACTTTCTCTTACGGGTCCCCCTTTTCACCATGTTTAACGACTGGAAGTCTATCCAAAATTCCACACTTTCTTGGAGTTGCAACTGGTGACATGGTGGCTCTAGATTGATACCCAGAATCAGACTCTGACGGACAGCTAAATGGTAAACCTATGCAAACGTTCACAATAATCAAAATGTCGAAATAATAATGAATGAAAATTATAGAAAGCAATGAATGTTCATTGATTATCTATAATTCAACAAGCATTATTACTAGACTGGTGTACTGTCAAGAAAAAGGGTACCTCTTCCACGCCCTCTACCTCGCCCATCTTTCAAGTCTATTCTTCTAAACGCAGACAAAAAATCATCTTCCTCAGGGCTATCCGGAAGCGACACCGGTGCAGGATCCTGGCTAACCCCTGAAGAACCTCTACCACGCCCACGTGAAGGTATCACATGCTGAAGTAAAAATTGTGAGTGGGTATTATTATAAGTTTAAATAAAATGAATCAATATTATGGTGAGCTACCCAGAAAAGTGAAAATGATGTTTGTACGTAACATAGACTAGATAGACTGAATGAACGTCGTTTTTACTCCATTAATTACCTCAGTTTTGTCATCTGCATCGGTAACCAAAGCTTGACTTCTTCCTCGTCCTCGACCTCTACCACGTGTACTATTATCGTTGAAGTTCATCCTCAAATACTACTTTCTTCATTACTTATGTATGACTATTCTGTCGAAAATCAGCAATAAAAATAAAACTTAAAACAGCACGCAGCATAAACACTGTCAATTTGTAAAACATATGACATAGAGAAGTAAAACTTACTTACTTTGTCCTTAGTCCTTATTTGTCCTTTTACTGCATACTGTTCTTACTCCTTACACTTTTTACAAACACTGTTGTAGCCTCTCTATAATTGTTAAATGTTTACACAATAAAGCTTTGATATTTTACAAAAGTTGTTTCTATAAACTTGTAAAGACATAAAAGCAACAAGATGAAAAAAGGAAAAGATCTGTACGTAAATGAAAATACGAATACAAAAATACGTTCAACATATAAACATCTTCATCCTACGGAACAGGAACAACGAATTAATATTTCACAGCTGATACTGTTATATCTATAGAGTAAACTTTTATGCGCGATGAATGAGGAAAATATGCGCATAATTATGCATTTAAAATGTACAAAATATGCAAGAAAAAAATTCACTTTTGATTAGACGTGCAATATAAACAGTTAAAATGATTGCAAGTAAAAAGTAGCGTTTGAGATTCAATGAAGGGAACTAGTAATAACTGAAAATTACAAAATACACTGACAATTATGTAAGATAATTTCCGTTTCAGGTTTGTAGCTATGTAATGCAGTTAGAAAACATGATTTAGAAAATTTCAGTGCAATTGTAGTAGCCTGTATGGAGCCACATCGTATTTATTTTAAATGATGTACAAATTATAAATGAATAAATAACGTAAAATTCAAGACGACATTAAACTCTAAAAGCATGCGTTCATACTAAAATAGTGATTGACTGAAGTCAAAGGTCAGATTTTAAAATTCTAAATGAGACATGCTCACACTGGTTCTACATGTTTAATCTAATCTTTACTTCGAATATAAACGATTTATTTGCTACCATTCATTCAGATTGTGTAGAAGTACAGGCTAAATTTTATTGCCGATTTTTCTTGATTGCTTTGCACTCCACTGCTATGTTTACAACTTAAATTGTAGTCGAATTTGTAGTCACAAGTTTGATACTTCTACAATATGTTGAAGGGTGAATGGTTTCATTTTCCGATGTTCCAATTAAGTAATTTATTTACCAAAATTAATGTTTCTCTGTCGTAAACCCAAAATGAAGGGAAACACTGGAATGACAGAACAGACAACGTGAAATTAAAGAATTTAAATTCACAGAATGTTTTTTTTTACTTTGTATATAAAAGTTAAGCTGGTTTGTCACCTTTCGTAATATATTATTGATGGACTTCATTTTTGTTTTGTTTATGCTATTTCTTGTGTTGATTTTTAGAAAAATACATATTTTCTTTGAAAACGTAGTATGCATGCGCTATATATGCATTTTATTAACTATATATGCAAATATGCAAGAATAAATGCCTCTCAAATGTCCTATTTTAGCTTAGGTTAATGTACATAATGTAATGTTATGTACAATGAATGAAACAAATATATAAGCAAAAATATTTTTAATATAGGCAAGATTAAATGCAGCAGGAATTTAAAAAAAAAGTTTACAACTAATATTGGTGAACTACGCTAATATGACAAAAAGCGCCATTTAGGGCAAAGTGTTCGTAGTTCGCCCTGCTTGTTTGTATAAGGGTCAAGGGATATGACAGATATACCATAAAATAAAGTTTAATGGTACAGCTCTTGCTCGATAATAAATACGCCCGCCCAGGATCCCAAATGCCCAAAACCATTTGAAGATGTGATTTTTACCTTGACACATCTCGACAACGACAACTATATTTTTTGATCCATTCGAGAATGCTAGTCCATATGAATACGATTTGTGTCGGTGTAAGTTAGGTGAGGGTGAGGTACAGTTCGTTGGGTGACGGAGGATTTGATACGATTTTGAGATTGTACAGAGTACGTATTTAGACGACGATATCATTTTCAAATTTGTTCTAATACAATAGGTTTAGCTTTCGGGGTAACTTTACCCCTGTCATACCCCCGATTCTGAACACAGGGTTAGTGTTACTGAGACCCGCTAGTGCTTCATATTCCCGCTTGGAGCCTCACCTAATTATCATATTCATATAAATATAGGAATATGTACATATATACATTGTATATACATATTGCTATATCTTATATAAATCGGGATGAATATATAAATATAATTCGGTGGCTCTCCCGGCGGGAAGCGTCTTGACTTGCCCCTTACCCGGGATGCACAATCTTCCGGATCCTGGGATCCAGGATCCCTGGAAATTTCCAGAGCAGATGAATTTTCTAAAAAATTTAGGGGAAAATTTGAAGAAAAACTGGGAAAAGACGCAAAAACGCTTGAAAATTTCCAAATTAACTGTGGAAATTTTGAAATTTGGCTTCCAGGGCCCTTGGAAATTTTAGTGACTTGGAGCAAGGGTAAATGAGGCGTATGTGTGCTGTGCCTTATAGAAGCTTAACGGTTCTTCAGGAGCAGTGAATTGCCGCCATGCATGCAAAATAGATGTACACCCGATGAATGGGGTATCCTGATTACAATTTTAGCATGCATCTATATGAGTACATAGGGATGCATGGCGGCAATTCACTACTCCTGGAGAACCGTTAAGGTTCTATGTAAATAAGGTTCAGTAATGTGTGGTTTTAACTCTTAGGTCATTGTTCAAGATCCGGGTCCAGCAAAAGAATTAGCCATTTATCGGATTTGGTATTTGATTGTATTTTAAAATTACTAGTAATTAAGGGTACACTGAGATCGATTTCTCGTACGCATAAAAGTTCTTGATTCAAGATTAACATTTTGCTGCCAAACACAACTGAAAATGGTGTCTCTCTAAAAATTTAAGATAAAAAGATAAGTAATATCTCTATTATTAGAATAGTTCAAAAATAGCACAAAATTAACTAGGAACAGTTAAATTGTGACCGGTCTTTCTCTAGTGTTTACGTAAATGTATGTGATGTGAATCCAATACATCCATAGAGTTTACCACTTTACAATGACGATGTAAAGTTTACATGCAGTCTTTCAGTCATAGAAAGGAAATGAAGAATTCCGTAAAGCTGAAGTAAACGGACGCGAACACTTTACTTGCACGATTTCGTAATACGGTGCTTTTATGTTGTTTCTGTGTACTTCAGTACATAACAGAAGTTATTGCTTTTAACAAGTTGTCTGTCTGTCAGTCTGTCTGTCCGTGTGTTAGTGAGCAAGATATCTCAGAAACTACATCGAAT
>JAHZNE010000932.1:0-22596 GCA_027744055.1 Callyntrura sp. NNG-2020 | reverse complement strand
ATACAAATAGCTAAGTCTCATTTATTATGAAAAACGAATGAATAGACATGCTAAACAACAACAATAGTTCCAGATATAATTATCCACGTCTCCTACACTTCCACATCCGAGTTGTCGTGAGGAAACATTTGTGCCACCAGAATGGAGTAGGAGATTATTACACTGACAATCTAAACAGACATATAATAATATAGTTGTCCCGAGCTCAGGAATAGAAAATAGAAAAAATAAAAGAAAACGGTAAGCCTTCTCATACATTTTATCTGAAAATGCAATTCCTAATCATGAAAGAAGCAATACGAGTTTAATATCAGCTTACCGTCGTAATAAATTGATAGCTAACAGTAAAGAATCCCCATCCTTTTACACCAATGTTCGACGTGGAGAGATCATAATGAACTATCGCAATACCACACAAGCACTCTGCCGGATCTCCACATTCTCTCGTGTATTTCCCGTACTCGTGCTTAATAATGTCTGCAAATGATCCCGCCTGAGTGGATAACAAAGAAAGAGGATGTGATACTGTTTCTTTGGCAATATTATTTGTGTGTCTGACAACAGGTGTAAAGGTACTTGGAAAAGAACAAGTACATACACACCATCATCAAATCATCATGCATCACGTTCACATATCCGACACACATTTATTTCCTGACAAAAACAGTGGATACGACATACCATTCTTTGAACTTCCGCGAGCATAAATGAGGCAGCAATCATGGGGATGTAGCTTAGCATCAAATGAGATCCAGAACTGATCTGGAGCACATTAGAAAGTCCGGAAAAAGCATGTTTTATGCTGGGAGAAATGTACGTGACGCAGACAACAGTTCCCAGTAGAGAGCATATTCCGTAAACTTGATTGAACTCTTCAATTATTGATCCTATTCTGTTGAACGTGCGAACTTCCTGTCGAGTACGAAAGCGATTCTGAATTTTTCTCTGTAAGGCTATATACAGGATTTTCTATATGGGAATAATGCTTACATGAGGAATGCTGATTTTCTGGCCCAGTTCATCCAACACATGGAGACGCCAGTACAGAATTGCAATTAGCTGTCTGAACAGTAAACCCCAAGCCCCCATGTGTAGGTATGTAAGCATCCAAGTGAATATATTTATAAAGCTTCCCACCGCGGTGATTATTTGAAGGAGGATAAAGCTGTCTGAAGTGTGTATCTCGGTAAAATCCAGGTCATACTTGTTCCGCTTTTTCAGGGTTTCATTACCATTCACAAAGGCTTTTAGGGAGGATAGCTGTTCAAGCTTGTCTTGTTTACCGACGGCAGGTAGAAATATTTGGATCGCGTATAAAATGATGGTAAATAGCACGTAGCATGTTACAAATATCCAGGAAGCGTGCACAGCAAATTTCACCTGTGAAAGTACACAAACGTAAAAAACGTGTGTGAATGACCATGAAACATAATATAGATGGGCTAAGCTTTTGTATTTTGATATTGGACTACAGCACGGATCCTGGAGGGAGATCGATGATGAAGATGGAGCCTGTCCCCCAACTGAATTGCGTGATTGAAGATGTCGCAAACTTTACTGGTTTTAAGGCAGTAAACGTAAAAATTGAAACAACTGAAGATGATGAAAGTGGCGTACGCTCCTTTGGCCAGTGTCGACATGCCCCCATCGTTCCCTGAAGACTCCATATTAGCATCTTTGTTGAGGCTAGGGATTGCCTTAATCCCTAGTCGGTAGATAATTAAAAGCTGCCAAACTGTACACCAAAGCTGGGAAAAAAGTTTACTTACTTCACACAGCAACTAGGAGAAAATACGTTGAATAATGAAATAACTTACTTTTCGTAGTAAACCACCTTTTACCAAAACACACGATTTGGAGACAGGATCGTAGGAGATTGTATCGTGAAATGGTAGGAAATATTTGAACAGAAACGCTAACGGTTTTATCAGATCTTCCACAATGATAGTTTCCATCACCTCCAGTTGGTTGTAGTCGTGATGAGTACACTCGTCATTTCTCGAGCTGGATGAATGTTTGTTGTGACCATTGTTTACATAATGACAATTATTATGGGGTGGATCACTCCGATCCTCGAGTCCGTTTCTTTTCTTGTCCACTTCATAGTCGTGCACTAGAAAGGCGGCCAAATTTTTCTTGAACTCCATTATTGCTTCCTTCCAAGAATTTTACCAGTATGCGGTATATGTTCCACTTTCGTTAAAATTTAAAAATCAATCAACTCTCTGCTACGTTTTTATGTGACAATATGAATGTAACATAAATGCGGTTGTACGATGTAACATGACTCGCAGTTCTATTGCAAATGGAAGGAAGAATGTTAAGGAATCGGAATAAACTGGGAATGAACTTAGGTATATACCAATGTAATTTAACAAACATTGCTTCATTTATAATATTTTTTATAATTTGTAATTTTCCGTTCCAATTTGTGCTTTCAAGAAACCTGTCCTCACGTACAAAAACAAAAATCGCAATGTGGTAAGTAAAAGCGTACCTATCGATTTCCAGCGGTTATTATCTAAAAAATTGTCTAAAATTGCTTGGTTTAGGGACGACTTACGCTCACTATCAATCTCAATATATCAAATTTTTACTGTCTTTCTGATGTTTATACGGGAAATCTGATAGCAAAATAGGATGTGACTATATATGGCATAATGTTTCTTAAAGTGGTTTATGAAGTAAAAATACGTTCCAAAATTATGTCGCAACTGCTTTCCTTATAAATCAGAAATTAAAATGAAGAATGGAAGTGGGCTGTTTGTTAGGCAAAACAAAGCTGAAAATAAAATTTTGATTAGCTGCGCTCGTGGCATAGTCCTACCAAGTTGTTATTTTTGTAATGATACGTGAAAGTAATGTTGGGTGAGAGTTAAATTAGAAGTAGGTAGACGCGGCTTGTCAAGGGAAGTGGAAAATGCTTTATGGACGTGCCAACTAGATTCCCCGCAGAAACACTACAGGTATCATTTGAATTATTATACGCCACGCCCTAATTATCAACCAGCGTTTTTATGTACCACTCGGAAACAAAGAGTTTTTTGTTGTTGTTTTACGATTTCCATACTGTTGTACATTAATGGTAGTGGCGGTAGTGTTATCGCAAAAATCGGGCCGTTGTCTGCTAACAGGTCATTTTTCGTTTTATGCTTCAATTGCTTAAATTCAGTGGGGGAAAATCAAGATACAATTGGAATAAATTAGTAATTTGACAGTGCTTTTACTGTTGCTTTCTGGGTCATTAAAAGGTTGACGGTACAATTTCTTTTGCGATCCATCATTCCAGAGTGGCAATAAAACTACCTCGTTTTCCGACACGCTAAGGTTACTTTCCAGGTATTTATACCAGTAAAAGCTATAAAAATAATGCATCCTTTGTATTTCACCACGAGTAACGGGGTATTTTGACATGTACGAACTACGATAATGCATACTTTTCAAACCCTAACGTAAAGTAAGTATATGTAGGTGAGTAGTGGGTAGTCTTCTACTGTTAATGCATGGATTTAAAGATTAAGTAGATGCGATACGAGCATCTCTTCTAAATAATATATAAACGTCATTTTTCAGAAAGACTCATAAAAACAGTTCTGTCACGAATAACTTTTTCCCATTTCTCACACAGCTAAATTAAAATTCAACACGAAATAATTCAATTGCTACTGTCTAGCTGTCGGATTAAATTGAGGAAACCATTGAATTGCTACCAATGCGTACGTAATTATAACGCTCAGCATCTGTAAAAAAATAAGAGAGAAAGAGGGTGTGTACACCCCAAAACGGAGAAAGCACGGTATGCGATAGGTGGCCAAAAAGGAAATATGCCTTTTGACCTTGCTTCTGTTCATTATATACCATAACCATATTAATGACATACCGTAACAACAAATTGATACGTCACCGTAAAGAAGCCTAGACCTTTAAATCCGATATTTGACATGCTTATGTCATGGTGTACAACAGCAATCCCGTATAAGGCTTCGGTTGTTCTAGAACACGCTGTAATACTATTCCACTCGCTGTTATAAAGCTTCTTAATCACATCACCAATGGAACTTGCCTGTAAAAGTGAAAATAATGAGAAAGTCTGAAAAGCAAAGGGGAATGCTCCACCGACGCGGAAAGGTTTATTCTCGGTTAATATTATGTTGTTGTAAGGAATCGTGTGGTAATGACATTGCTTCCACTGTACCTTTCTATGAAGCTCAGAAGTCATTAAAGCAGCTGCCATGAGAGGCGCGTAGCTCAGAAAAAGATGAATTCTGAAACGGAACTGACTAATATTGCTTACTCCGGTAACAACCTGTTCAATGCTGGTGCTAATGTATAAAATGATCACCGTTGCTCCCAATAGCAGGAGCAGCCCATTAAAAGAATTATATTTATCCACAAGAGCAGCAATTTTGTTGAATGTTCGTATTTCCTAATTAAATTACAACGCGTCTTTAATAATGCACACGAGGGCAAGTTACTCTAAATATTTTACGCTTCTGGTATATGGATGGATATGTATTTGGGAAAGGAGGCATATCGTTTTTGGTATCCAGTAGCGGATTAATTGCATTGCAAATAAATAAATGATGGGAACAAGGAATAACATACTTTGGACAAGTTCAATTCATATCCACCTGCGCTGAGGGAATCGATCTTCCAAAAGAGGGTTGAAAAGAGTTGTCGGAAGACGACAGCCCAAATTCCCACGTAGAGAAAGGAAATCATCCAGCAGAAAGTGTTTAAGAAATTCGCTGTAATCAACAAAACTTGGGTGACAATAGAGTGCTGAGGTTCCAGCTCATTCAACGAGTAGCAAATATTGGTTTCAGTCTCGTTGCCACATGCAAGCGTCATGCCAGGTTTCGTATTGCTATTATTATATTCGCTTCCGGTGACCTCATTTACAATAGCAATTATTCCTCCGAGGACGTGGGATGTAAAAGAAAATGTCAAACTGAATGCCCACGACAGATGGGTGACAAGGAAAACCTGTTAAAAATTTTACAACCTATTCACCACTCACGGAAAAACATGAGAAAACCTCGAAGTCTTTCTGGCTCGGTATAAATATCTCATCCATCTGCAGTATATATTTTTTACCTACACACACACACACACGAAGGCGATATACTTTATATACTCTGCTCATGAAATTCGTCAATAATATGTGTGGTATACCAAACGAGTTCGAGGTGCAGACTGAAATTTTAAGAACAAGTCGGACGAGACATCGATTCCCTCATTCAAAATTCTGCTATAGGCTTGCCCCTTTGTCCAAAGCTGTGCAAAGAAGAGAACACAGTACAGAATGAAAACTACATAAGCAACTTTGACAAAACTCGACAAAACTCCGTTTGACGTTTCCTGCGAGCAAATTTTCGTGCCGATTCTCCAAAGTATCAGGGCCATCCACAGGGCACAAACTATCTATTTGACAGACAAATACAAGCGCGTCGTGTCAATTGACAACATTAAAACTTGGTAAGTTCCATAAAAGCGTCCCTTACGAAAGAAAAAAGTTTGTCGCACGTACTTTTCTTATCAAAGTTGCTTCCACCGTGAAAAACCTTCGGATGTCACTGTTGTACACGATTTTACCTGGGAAAGGTAACAGGTAGTTATACAGAAATGTTAGTGGTGTAACTATATCATGAGCTATTGTGAATTCCATTTCTGCAAGAGGATCAAAATCAGCGGGCAAAATAGAAAATTCTTTGGGAATTTGATGGGAGCAACCAGGACTTCCTTTCCCCATGGTGGTGTTGCTTTTTTCATCAGATTTATGTAGCTGTTTGCAATTTATATAAACTGACATTTAAAAAAATCGAGCAATCAACATGAATGTATTGAGTTAGAATTAGACGACAATTTTTATTAGGATGCTAATCGATTGACTATACTGGCTAAATCATTTGGCTTGAGAAAAATAAGTCTTGTTACCACCACCCAAAACAGGCCTTTTGTTATTTGTTTGTGCTGTATACCAATTACATAAATGGACTTCATCAACTCCATTGCTATTACCATTGTGTTATGGTGTGCAAAATTCGATAAGTAATGGTCTATGCTAGCAAATAGATACATTTTATAGCAAACATTTCGTTTGCGATTAACGACGCGATTACGTAGGTACACACACACAGTTGAATAAATCCATTGGTATTATTCTGCAAATCCCGCGAGTATAAGAAAAATTGAACCATCCAATATCCTCCTATTACCAGTTCACACAGTTTTTTCATCGAGTTTTTAATCCATCCTAAACTTTGTTCCCTCCTCCTTCCTTTCTTCCTCATGATGGCAAAGTTTTTTGTGCTGTTTATATATAACAAGCAAAAGTTTTAAGCATTTTGGCATCCTCTCTAGCCCTTTTATGATTAGCTACATGTCAATCGTCACCCTTACATCAATATGCTTCATCGGTAATTTACCTCACCACAGTAAAACAAGTAGAAGAGATGAAACCTTGCCTCGACCAAGTATGTTATTGGTATTGGTTCAAAACTACCTTATTATTTCCCATTTGACGGGTTTAGTATCCTTAAAATTTTCCGAATAGCTCTCGAACCATTTTATTTATTACGCGCCTGCTATATTTTTCTTTTCTGTAGTAGGCTTTTGTGTGCATAGTTTTTTCAAAGGTTTTTTTTTGCGTTTTCGTTATTGGCTGAAGCCTCTTGAGACACGAGCATTTGTTTTGTATCAACGGATGAACGAAACAAAAGTAAGTGGAACCAAGTTAGCGATTAGTCAAATTTCCAAAACCACATTGCCCACCACTGTTATTATTACACATGATGTGTAAATAAGTATAAGAAATACGGTTGGTTCTTCTTTTTTTTTTTTTAAGACGAGCGAATATTTGCAAGATCGCATTTCCTAAAATATCTATTCTACGGTGATGAGGCTGATAAAAGAAAAATATATGCAGAAAGACAGCCAAAGTTATTCAACGTCCATGTTTTTATGACGTCCCATTCCGATATTTATTGTTATACTCGACTACACCATCCCGACTTGTCTGTCTATATAATAATGCTTCAAATTAGTTTCCTTTTGTAATAAAATGAGAGTGAAATTGGCTTGGCACAACAACAACGGATTGGAACGAGATGTGCGACCGAAAGAAGGAACATGACGATGGTGATGATGATAATGATAATGTACACACGGACTAAACAAGGATGAGTCATCACACCATCAACCAAATCATCAGTAGCATCACCATCATCATCATCATCATAGTGCTCGCTTGCTCACTGATGTACCATATATTTCGTTATGAAAACAAATGGGAATGCCAAAAATTGAAAAGTTGCGTTTTCAATTTTGTAACATTTATTCCTTCGCGTTTGCTTTCGGTTCATTGCTTTTCAACTTTTGTAGAGACGAAAAGAACAATGATCACTTATAGACACAATGTATTATATTATGGGGAGGGACTACATCATACTCCCATTTTTCTTTGAACACACCAAGAAACAGCAGAAAATGGATGGAAACCGCATCTTGTAACCATCATCATCATCATTCAACAAATAGTGTAGGCTGTAGTAGAAGACAAAGTGCAGGCACATGATATTACGCGAAAAAAATATGTGCACGCCGGCTTCATCTGTTGAAAACTGAAAAATAAAGAGATAATTTTTGGGAGTTGTTTAAGCACGACAGAGAAAAACAACAGAAAAGTCTGGAATGTCTACAGTTGCTAGTTATGCAACTTTCACCATGTAGCTCGCATGCACGCGCGTGTGTGTAGTCAAGCAGTAAATATAAATTTTATGAGAAAAATGGATGACACTTTAACAAACACAAACTCTGGAAATATTTTGAAGCAAAAACAAAATTCTTAAAATTGGTACACTGCTGTGCACTGAAACCTGCCAGACTACCAGATAGTGGGGCCATTATTTTAAATCGACTGTCTATCCGAAAGATAAGGTGTGTATTTTAGGAGAACGTTTCAAGATATACCTGAATGATTAACTGACACGTAAAAGATTTGTGTGATTTGTTCTAATTGACGTTTCTTGAAGAACAAGCAAAACAATGGAGGCTCCAACTCAAGTGTGCCCATTTACATACCTAAGCTTGATCTAAATGTAGAGACATCATAGGCTTTCACATGATAACGTAGTGTAGGCAGATCGGAGCATTGGGGGAAATCCATAAAAAGAAAGGCATCAATGGTTTGGCATTTTTGTTGCACACACATTTAGTAGAATTAGAGTACATTTTCGGGAGTGTTAATCTTGTTATATGAGGAAGAAGGAGTTGAAGAGGGAGAGAGAGAGGGAGGAGGAGAGAGAATAATGCTACTTCAAAACAAGTGAACCCAAAGACTACAAATGCAATTCAAAAATGAATGGTGTTGTTTGTTTGGTTTCAGTCAGTCTTTCGTGTTGAGTTGGTTCTCTTCGTAAATTAATTGGCGTTTTCATGTAAACACTACTGAATCCTCATGTCTTCTTTCGGGTGCCATTTAATTTCTCATTAAATGCAGAGTATTATTTAGAAAGCTTGACGATATTTTTTTTTAAATGGGCCCTCCTCGTTACAAAAGCATCTAAGTGGCAGCAGCATGGCACTCTATAGAATAATGAAAGATGTAAATGCAAAACTGTTGACACTTTAAAAACAGACCCTGGCTCAAGAAATGGCAAGCAAGGAGGAGATGAACAAAGGAGAAAAAAACAGTATTGCTTTGATGACGGTCTGAACAAATGAATGCATTTGTGTATATAAGCCAGAAAGAAAGCGCTTTCATTGGGATGATATGCGTTATTGAAAGACATTATATAAGAAACGTTAGCATTGGATTATTCCTTTACACACGCGCTGCCTGATTATTCATCGCACACCACTCCTCGGCTTGTTATATTTTCACAAACAACCCATAACCCATCTTTTAATGCGCATAATTAATTTAGTTTTGCCTGATGACGATAATGATGATGCAAGTAGTTCTTTTTTATTTCTGTCTTTCTGTATCTCTCTCTCTCTCTCTCTCACCCTCTCAACGAAATACCACATCCTTTCTGTCTTTTAACTTCTTATTTTATGAATGAAAAGGGGCATTGTAAACCAAACGCAACGTAAAAAATATAGAGTAGTAGTTACGTTGTAGTAATACTAGCATTAGTAGTACATTCCTCTCGTGCACAAAAGAGAGAAAACAAAATTCAACGAAATTACCATCTCTTCCCTTTGTATATCAACTAAGAATTCTCCGAGAGAGCGAGAGAGAGAGAGAGAGACAGAAGGAGAGAGACAGTAATGACGTCAATTCAAGAGAAGATGATTTTAAAAAAATTCATTCACTCTTACTGCCCTTCATGTTTGACTTAAATGGTATGGTATGAGGCAAGACACATTATCGTTTATGGGGATAAAAATGGGGTGTATTTATAGGCATTTTATATTTTACGAATCAATGCTCTGTCACTATGCTCTGTAATGAGCTACATGCATATATATCATATAGTCTTCTAGTCCAGAGAGAGAGATTTCACTAGTTTCATTACCTGTACTTTTTGTCCTTGTATTATTACTGTGTATGATTCTCTTTGTTTGCATTTGCAGGGCAGTGAGTGCACTGCATATTGTGGAAACCCCACATAAGTTTGTACTTTGTACACATACAATGCAAACGGTTAAAAATGTTTATTTTAAAAATATGTACATCATACGACGCCACAAGAATCTCAATGTGTATTTGAACAACCGTAATAAAAACTAACATTTGCAAGTGTGCTTTTTCCCTTAACATAGTTATTGCATCAAGAGAGAGAGAGATAGCGACACAATAATAAATAGAAACATACTCGCGCTGTTCCCCATAAAAGAGTGCATAAACTTCGAAAGAACCCTGTTGATTCCGGTTTCCTTTAGAACATGTATAAATAATTTGCGAGCCAGTTGAAGCTTATACAACACCACTCTAAATTATTCAACTAAATTGCTGCTGCCGATGAGCGAGTGAGAGAGAGAGAAAAATATCTGAGCTCATTTACTGTGCGATAAAGGAAAAGTATTCTCGCACACATACAGCCCTACTACAACAAACAGATGTAACAAAGTGAAAAATCTCTCATGAGCATTTTCATAAACATTTTTGCAAGAATTTCTTTGCATTGGTACTCCTGAGAAAATTGCCCGTAATTATCAGAGTCATCCTATTTTCCCAATTAATTGGTACCTCGTCGTCGACATCAGGCGGCATTACATTAATTGAACGGCGAAACAAGAGGATAACTAAAAGACTACTAAATAGTCATCATGTACAAGTTTTAAACAAAGGTATGCGTACAAGCACCACATTTCTCGCTCTTGTGATCCTATTCAATGCGCCATGTACAAGCAATACACCAAGCGACAATAACGAGTTATCAGATATCCAGTTTGAAGTGCACACAGTATATTATATTAGGTGATAACGATAAAAACTAAGATTGTGCCGCACTACTGGGATTGTTTCAAAACCCCCACATTATTCTGAGGTTCTCGTGTTATAGCTAACTTGACTATTACTACCACTACTGTCAGTTAAAATTGATGTCGACGTATCTCCACGATTATTATCATCATCATCATCGTCGTCGTCGTCGTCCTCATCATCATCTCAGGCAGCTCTCCTCTCTCGGCATGCAACACGCTCCCGTCCCACCGGATTGCTCCGAAACCCTACTGTTTTTTCTATTCACTCACAAAAATTCAACTCTAGACGACGGACGAGGACGACGACAAAGTGGCAGACTGCTACTACTACTCCTGCTGCTGCTGTTGATAAGCTCTTATACAATGTTCGAAAGTCGAGCAATGCATAGCATGAACGCGGACGTGCCTACTGGTGTTGGCTCCACAAATAGGAGACAAGACCAGCAGGCGTAATGGCATGCTTGAATTTTTCTGCTGACTGACTGACGAGTTCCATAAGCTGTTTGGTGATGATAGTGATGGTGATATAAGTTAAGTCAGCAGTGGTACAATTTTAGCAGCATTTAATACTACTACTGCTACTACTACTACGACTTCTGCTGCTAGTCGCTTTACTTCATGAAAATATTGTCTTGTTGATGCTTTCCGATTTTTTGTGGTATTCGTAATATTTAACCAACAAATGGTGGTGGTGGTGGAGTGTGCGGCATGTGTATATAATGAAAATTTACAATAACATATATATATGCGTTGATGGTTTCTACTTTCTTTTCCCGATTGCAATTCCGTCCCGTGTACAAACAGATCACAACTCAAAAAGCGAACTGAAATGATGATCATGATGAAGCCCATATAGGAGGATGATTCTGACGATGATGATAATGATAACGATAGAACGACGACGATGCAAGTAGTAATAGACTTTGGTGAACTGTTTATTTGTTTACTAGTTGCTGCTTTTCGTGTAATGCATCTCTGCGCCAGCCGTTGCATAACATGTTGTAACTAGAAATATTTCCGTTTTTACAGTACATCAAAATATGTGCTATTCCTTCTTTCTTTCTCGCGTTGGTCTGGATAGGTATGCTAATGTACTTGGTGTGCATTTTTTATACTTCCTCTTGATTGTCTTCCTCTGTACCTCAGTTGGTTCGTAAAAAATCACCATCATCATCATCAACACCATCGTGTTCCTCAAAACCCACAAAAGACACACATCAGACCCTTTCTAAAAGCCAATGGTGCCAAAATAAGCTGAAAGTCGTGCTCATGCAGTGCCATACTGACAAAACTGAGAAATCACGCTAAAGTACGGAAAAGGTTGTTTGAACGGAGGTCTATACCACAAAATATACGATTATCGCATCGTGTGTGTTCACAGTAACTCTCTTTATTTCAGGATATCATCATCAGTGATTCAAAAAATTGTGCCGTTTGTACACCAACCACCCCACGCTTTTCCACTGTGGAGAAGAAGGAAAAGAGGAAAATAATGGTAATATTATGGTACATTTGTTCGCTAGTTTTCTAGTCATTGCTACGACTGCTGCTTCTTGTGTATCATCATTAGTCTATCGTTAGTAAACCACGGTAGGGAGAGTCTCATCGTTATCATCATCATCGTCGTCGTCTTTAGGATGATTATTGTCGTTGGAATCGGAAATCATTACAAGGCAAGCATTATCAGGATCAAGAATTGAATTGAGCAAGTAGAGTACTCGCATGCAGGCATGCATACACACCACCGATAATGTAGAGAGGAAATCAAGAGAGGACGGAAGGAAGGAAAGAAAGAGAAAACGTGTAAAATTTATTATCCTTCGCGTAAAGTTGTTGTTGCTGAAAGTGAGTGAGTAGTGGAGTGGTAGAAGTGTGGAATTTATTATTACGTAAATCATGAGATAATAAGTGGTTCAAAATGTCGTGGGAAATTAGCTGAAAATTAGAAGAAGAGACACCACCACCGCAGATACACCACACAGCAGTACCACTGCCACCACCACTATGTGATCTGATTATCTTGGTTCCAAAGATAAATGGAAAGACTGGTGGGGTGCACACTATGTGCGTGGTTTGTCGGGGGATATTATATACGTGAGATATGGTCGGGGGTGCTAATCAGTTGTGCTGGTAATTACACACCAGCTGCTACTGCTCGCTGACCTTAGAACTGAATTAATTTTAAAGCACTGGCAATTGAACCAATTTATTATCTTAAGAGGGAAATTTCAGGTTTATCTCGGACGCTCTAATCTCTCATGTCTCCTCTACACGGAAAACGGCACACAAAATGAAAAGGCTACTTCATATTTTAACTGGGTCTACTACGGTAGGCGATAATTCTTGGTGTTTGGTGTGGTTATCAATCGGAAATAATAACAGTTGCAGTTATCAAGGATACTTTAAGAGGCTCCACAGCGGCTTCTCATTCATCCGCGTGTTCGTACAAGCTTCCCCATCAAACTTTAGTGACATGTGAGGGGATTTCAAACGGTAAACTGAAAGAGAAAAGAAAATGTGACTCCTTTCTTTGACCTCCCTTTGTTGCCCACTTCCAGTGCTGTAGCTAGTGAAAATACCTTACTTACCCTTTAGCCTGTGGCCTTTTGTAACCAGCAGTTGATTTTCTCTCCCATAAGATAACATCAACTCTTTAGAAATTCCTTTCACTCCGATTGACCTCTGTGTTTTAAACACTCTATGAATGAAACTACTTCTACAATAAGAATTTAGAAGCTGAAATGGAAGAACCTATCAAAAGGTGCATTAAATAATAATAAATACACATTGGAGCGATACACCCCACTATTGTGACTATCTCAAACAATAGTTTGTTTACCTGTGTACATATGCATGGAACGTGCCCTGTAAATTATTTAATTTGCAAGCAACATGAAAGTAAAATGGTAACTGGTCGACGGGAGTTCTTCGGGGAGTACGTGAGTTCATGAAGTAATAGCAACGCGTGTATCCCACAGAACAGAACAACGACAAAATGTGAAAGGTAGGTGGAACGTTACCGTTACTATTTGTGTTGGCATCCACTCAAGCGGAAACAAGGAACAACCTTTACAGGAATGAGAAATTAAAAAATAAGAAGTACTTATTCCCAAACTACAACCTACTACTACTCTAATATGTGTTGTGTTACACAACCACGCCACCAATATTGAATGTATGTGACATGTGCTACCCTCCTAACAAAGTACATTAAGACGGTGACATGGAGAAAACTAAAATTGACAATCTCCGTGAAAAAAATAACAGAAAGCGGTAGTAGTGTGTGGTCGTGATGGACGAAAAGAAAATTTGAACCTGGATTGATCTAGTGGCGACGTTGTGTGTTAACTTTAAAAAAACAAGACAGCTTACTCATTAGTGCAATGGAACCCTGCAACAGCTCGTTTTTAAAAGAGTATTTTCAAATATTTTAAACCTCGCGCCAGTTAGACCTTTTTTGTGGTTTATTTTTCCTGAAAGGAAAGCATAACTAAATATATTATTGATCGCACGTGGGATGTTCCAAGGACAGTCGTTTAGCTAGATGCCTTGTACTATCTAGCGGTGCGGTGGTGGCTGCTGATGAAGTTTAATTATTAATTGAAACGTTATTTGTTTGGTTCATTGTTGTTTGCTGTATTGATTTGTAATAAGGAAAAGGAGCAAGTCTTTCTTGCATTTATTGGATTCCAATAGGAAATATGAAAATTGAATTGTTGGATTGGAACTAGGTTGAACACTCGCTGTTGGGGAATATGGATAACAGTATTGGTTTTAGTAGCTAAATTTTCTCTTCTTTTCTCATTATGAAGGTTCAAATTCTTTCTGTGTTTCCTACTTGTACAGTAATTTTGGCTCGCCTTTTTGTTATTTGCAAATCAGCATTCATAGACAAAGTACAAATTTTGGAATTGTCATTATCGGACCACAGTTCCTACGAATCGGCATTGTTGCAGCGGTATTGTTGTGAAACTGACCGGAAGCTGTTAGTATTGTTGATGTGTGACAAAGAAGGGTTCTTTTCAATACTGTAGGGAACACCATCCTTCAAATGTTACCGGCACACAGGCAATTTGAGTTTGTTTCATGTGGGTTTTTGACTCTGTCTTAAATTCTAAGGTACGGGTGGACTAACTGAACAATACAGCGAACGCGTTTTTTTATTGTTTAAATTGTTTTGGAACACTGTGTCATCGTGCTGTGATTTCTGTGCATAAAGCAAAAATTTGTTTATTATTAGCCATTGTTTATTAAGCTTTTGTGTAAAAGTACGAGATTGCTTCAAGATGATGTTCACTGGCTCACCGGCGCGCAAGCGAACGTCCCAAGGACAAAATTCAAGCACAGCGCGGGGGAGAAGTGGAGGAACTGGTCAGGGAGATAGGAACAGTGGGGAGATATCAACGCGGCGCCATAATTATGAGGTACGTGTTACTACTCAAGTTTGTATGATGCCATCCATCCTTGTCTTGTCGGTGTTCCGAGTTCCGATCTAGTCATAGTTGGGTAGTGATAATATGATGGCTATATGGCTCGTGTTACAACGTACCACGAACAGCCGTCGTCGTCGTGTGGCATGAAAAAGCATGAATGGATTCTGTGAAAATATGATATTTGAGTGATGATGAGCAATAGGTAGCGAGCGAATGCTTTTCCTGAGTTGGCTGGGTTGACGAACAAACACTGATACTGGTTTCATTGAAATTTTTTAAAATTGAAAATGTATCGTTTGCGTAGGGTCGTGATTTTTGGCCGAAGCTCACTTTTTTAAATGTACGTAGTTATCAGTTAGGTAACTCCTAGATAAAAGTTACTGAAACGTGAAAGAACACAGTAGTAGGTGTGTATAAAAGGAAATGGGCGTTTTATCCTGTTACTCCCAGGAGCCAAAACAAAAATGTCGGCTAGTTAACATGTGCGCACAAGGAATATATAATCATACCGACATAACATGATCATGTTAGGTTTTATAATAAACATGTGCTTAGAACTTTCCGTTTGTATTTGTACCCCGGAACATTAGGCAGTTAAATAAAAATACAGCCCAGTACAATAATATATACAGAACAGCAATAAATGTCTTTAGACAGGAACCTAGAAAATCTCTAGACAATTTTCAAACTTATTTTACCCTAAAAAACAGTCTTCAGCCCAAAAAACACGTCGTCCATCATCCTACTTGCTTATTCGTGTTTTTAAAAACATTCTCCAACGGTTCCAGCTATCCAATCTGTATCCGTTATCCAAGTATTTTTTATATTATGCAGGATTTTGGGTTATCAGAATTCCCAAAATATTGTAATTAATGAACTCAGACTGATGTAAACGATTTGGTTGGTTTTGCAGAGCAGAAAATATTAATAAAAAGTAGCATTTTATCCACACTTTAGTAGAAATTCGTCGCCATTCTTACCCATCGATCATTAAAATTAACTACAAAAATTTAATGTAGCAAGGAGCGAGGATCATTTATTAATGTGTTCACCTTTAATTATTTTACCACATATGTGAAAAGACATGTATATATGTATATCTATCTAATGCGACACATATGTGAATCCAACAGCGGCATGTCTGTATAATCATAATCATCGTAAAAGTGATAGGTTCTATTCGTAAAACTCATCGTAAAAATAAAAATTTATTAAATTTTTGTTTTAATATCAATTCTCTCGTCGAATTTTTTTTATATTCTGTACCGCACCATTTCAATCTAATTTGTGTGAATACATAACGAAACGACAAAGCGGCACGACGGAACCCAAAAAAGCGAGAAAAAAATAGGTAGGATATTTTGTACACTTCTATACTGTGCAAAAATACCAAAGAACTGACACGAATAGCTACGCACAACCAAACCATTTCTCATTTTCGTAAAATTCATGAACTGTAAAACAGGATTGAAAGGTTGAGAAAATGCTTGATAGGCGTGTATATATCATCGTAACTGTCATACAAGCAGCTCTCTCCGTCCTTTTTTTCTTAGATTCCCTTTCTGCTTCACAGACTTCGGGTGGCCGTTCGCAATGTACTTAAAAACTCTTTGAAACGACAGCGGCGGATGCTGCATGCATTTTATCTTTCTTTCCCTTTCCGTATGCTTTGAACTTAAGGATTTCTTCCGTCGTATCTACATACATATGGACTACGCATAGTGTACGTGAATTTAGTCTTGCAGCAAATATATTGCAAATTCTCTTTTTTTATGTTATAAATATTATGGAACTGATCGTTAAACTACTAAACTGGGACCAGGGAAAACTGGTGTGTGGCTATTATAAATGTTTATCGATATGTATGACTTTACCGACTCGCAATCCTGGTGTGCTTTGATGTGTGGTGACGTGACGAGAATTGAGGAAATACTTATGTAAGCAATTGAGATGGATGACTGTGCTAAATGAAAACATGACAGGTGCTTCCAATCACTGGAAACTGACGGAGCTAATAATCAAAGAGGATTTCAGCCACTACCATTCTCTACCACACTATCTATACACCGTACAGCTACAGCCATCCTTGCTATCCTTGATGGAACCTATTGTTAGAAACTTGTAATTTGAGAAGGTTGGGCTGGTTGGATAAACCGTGTTTACAGAATCCGTAGAGGTTGGGAGTAATATAGCCGTTATTGAGATAGTTAACTACAATCTGCACAGCGTATTGATGTGGAGAGGCAGGATAAATTCAAATGTACCTTGAAGGCTTTTGTAAACTAAACGTCTGCGATATGTACAAGATGATGGAGCCATTGGAGGGCAGAAGAAAGTCCTTGTAAGTTGTAGTTTGACGAATATGCCATGCTGTTACCCATATAAAACAGAAGTACTAGACGAAACAAACAGTGAAAGTAAATAAATATGTCCATTAGACTGGGTTGAGCATGCACACAGTAAATGTTCAAATTATTGCCGGTTTTCATTTTCAAACAAATTTAAAATAATTTGTAAGCAAAATTTGTCGTCGCATATAAGCTATTTCAATAACTGTTTGAGCTCAACGTCCTTTTAATCAATTATACATTTATACGAATCATTAATCAATATTTGCTTAGTATTACCATTCCTAGATTATTTACTTTTGAAAATACGGGATAGTTGAGTAGGAAAATTGATAGGGATACCCCGAGTACCGAGTATGACCCGGCCGATTTTTGACATTTTTTAATACTCGGCCGAGTGCCGAGTATTTTTTTTATTTACGTAGTTTGTAATTTTTTATGGCTAAAACAAAAATGATGACACAAAACAGCAGTTAAACAAATAATTTCGTGCACGTAATTCCCATAATTTCAGATTTCACTGTCGGAACTGGGGAGACGTTGTAGGTAACCCTCAAGACCCCACCCCTTCCCTTAAAACTGCTGAAATTTGAGTGTATTTGTCTATGTCTACCTCCCCCGATTGGACACCCAGATTTAAACGTTCAAAAAAAAAATTCCAAGGTCCATACTTTTACAGTTATAAAAGTTTCTGAACCGAGCTGTTTAACACATTTAGCTTTACCATGTACCTGTCATCGACCCTATGTAACGATATAAAGTGTATCAGTGAAAGGTTGGTTTGGATTATAAACCAAAAAAAAACAAAATGGTTATATTGATTACTTTCGCTTTTGAAGATATGTTAGGTTTGGTACTGCTTATGTGCTTATATTGGCTACTAATTTTATTAAACAGCATGCATGCCTACACTTTTTGACACATTTCAAAAATATGAAAAAGGTATTTCGGCAACAGACAGAGGAAGTGTAATTTTGACTTTGCTTAACCCAAAAATCTTTTCTCAATACACTAATTAGGTAACAAGAACAACAACAGGTATTTACAAACAGCCAATATTATTTGCTTATTTATTTTTGCTGTGATGACGGACACACGGGTGGCGGCTTCATTTCTATAGTGTATATTTTCATAATCTCTGTTGTGCTCGATAATCATGTCGAAGTTGTGTAAGCATTTCTACAGATTTGTGGTGTTCAGTGCGAAGACTTTGCACTCGTGCAAGCATTTCACAAAGTTGTATACAACTTTTAAGTGTTCATCATGTCAATCCTAATCTTCCTAAGTGATTTCCCACTTGTATAACCGTAAAGCAATAATAAGCTTTCTTCAAGAGTGTTTTCACACATATCAGCCGAATCGGTATCAACTAGGTAGATAAACTTTGAACATATGTGCCATTTAAATTATTGTTATAATCACGCTGCTGCTGATGAAAGACGAAAAATGCTTTTAGTAAAATGCTCTACGATAGTCCATACATCTCTCCTTATATCTTCAAATGCTTTCATTGAAGCCTTGGCGTATGTTTCCTCTGCATCATGGAATTGCCACCTTGCAAACTACTTCAAACAATTTACGTTTTTTTCTTCGTAATGGAAGAGAAATTAATGTCACCGGGGAAAATGAGAAAATTGCAATTTTAGAGATTTATTTGAACGGCATGGTCGTGGACTCTGCGCTTGAGTTTTTTTCGTAATGGAAGAGAAATTAATGTCACCGGGGAAAATGAGAAAATTGCAATTTTAGAGATTTATTTGAACGGCATGGTCGTGGACTCTGCGCTTGAGAAAGCAAAGAGAGAGATAGAGAGCAATTGCATTCGTGGAAGTCAAAATGTACCACTACTTCAAGGAACTTACTTTGTGATTTGTTTTCATTCCAATTTCCTAGCGTAACCTAGTCGTATCATCCAACGGAATTTAGGAAGAAACGTCAGGAAAATACCAGAATCAGTACTAGGGTAAATAATTATTGTTATTTGCCAGAAAACTACCTACCTACCTACCTTTACTTCAGTATATAGTTTGGTGGCTTTGAATATTTCTCTTTGTGAAAAAGTCCAGATGTTTGATCTGTGCTGTGTGTCTGTCTACGACATTGTTAAGAAAACATTTCCCCTGTTCGTCAAATATTGCTGGGAAATACGTGTTTTCGCCGAAATTATCTTGTGCAGCCACCGAGTGACAGTCAAGTATAAGGCGTGAGAGAATAAGTAATAAAGAGAAAGGAAAACACAAGTACTGATTTTCTTCTTGTCGCACATTCCTAGAAAAGATGAACAATGTTGATGTTGAGCACTATGGCCGGATGATTCAGCCGCAAGTACGATTGCAATTCGCTCATGTTGCATTACTTACAAATATTTTACGAAGCTTAATGAATCGAGATTAAACTGCTCCAAGTTATTTTTTTATTTTTCAACTGTCACTTACAATGGGAGCATACGGCATGGTGTACACCGAAGATACTTCCATTCTACTAACATACATAGTAAATAGATAAGAGCATCTAAACTTTAAATATTGTTATGTAGAACAATAAATTATTAAAGAAGTCTAATACACTCAGCACACAGTAAGCGCCCTATCGGATCTTTGTTTCAATACATACACTTCTGTGTCTAATTTACCTTGCACTTACACGTTATCCACTTTTGAAATCATTTAAATAATGTCCTGCTGATGTGGGGGGAGAAAAATATTATTTCAACGCCAACATTGGCCTGTCCGTTTACTTTACCCCAAGTTAAAAAGTGCGAAATGTGGATTCGTTCAGTGTAACTTTTTTTCAAGCAATTTATTACTTATGATATTCCATTGTCGTATTCTTTTTTGGTGGAGTCAATTTTTGATCAAGTCAAATTCACCTCTACAGGAATATTACACAAAATATGAACATATAAGAAGGCGTTTGTCATGTCATTTTTTCTGTTCAATGATAGACAGATCTGACAGATAGCCCAATACAATATATTTTACTGACAAATATTTCATTTAACAATTTTAATCTAAAATTCAACCTATTAGGTCCGTTTGACACTTGTTTTTTTTTGAGTTCCGTGCGTCCATAAGCACGAAAACCGTCAAGTTCGGAGTGAGTTTGTACGTAAGTCAAATTTGACCTCTCCGCTAGGCGCATTTACCAGCGTAAGAAATAATTTCATCCTAAAACAAAATCCGTTGTTCGTGAGCTTGTTTGACGAAAAATGTTGAGTTCTACTGTTGGCTAGTTTAGGCAATTTGTGTTTTACAGCTAAATGACGAGTTTGAATTTCAGCTAGGAGCTCGAGGTCATCTTACTGCCAAAGATAATTTAACCGTTACTGTTAACTTTGAGAAACGTGCTATACACTTGACTCCATCTTGAGATAACGCAACGCATAATAATCAAATAAATGGAGCAGACATGTACTCTCTGTAGACTATATTGCCCTTCCCTTGTGCTGAATGTCGCCCAAGATATTTGTCTTTGGTTTACCGGCTCTACGTTTTTTGTCAGTTTTGTTTCATTTCGTTGGTACTTGTAACGCGGTCTACCTTTATTCTGCTTGATCGGATGCTCTAAATAACAATAAGTCATAAACTACAGCCGAGCCGTGTGTGCCTGAAGCAATAATTGCTTACATTAGCCGCTAAATCCTTCCGAGAATGCCCTTATGGTGCGGTGATTATCTACATACAACTGTTTCTCTTGCGATAATTACTGTGCTGGGCTTGTCATGATGTACGTGGTAATTCACTGTAATAAGTGCTTCATCTCATTTTCTCGATGACAGTTTTGATTCCATTTTATTATCAAAATAAATGGTTGAATGAGAAAAGTCTATGTACGCTACCCATCATAGGGAAGTGTGTGGTGAGTTACTGAAGGACAACAAGAAGAAAAGCGAAGAATGACGAAAATGATGATGATAATGATGGTAACACAGTAGCAACAATATTATTAGGTATGTGAAGGGAAGAAAAAATATTTGAAGAAGTTGCTCTCTTCTTCTCCTTGCTCTCAGCAGAAGATAGATTTCAGCAGAGATTTCGCTTGCATTAGAAGCAGAGAGCAACTCATTTCGAAATGGGAAATGGGAATATACTATATGGAACGTGATGATGACAATTATGTGATATGTTTTTTACAGTTTACATCGTCTCATATATGCCCTGCTGCTCCTGAAACTGAACGAGTAAGCATAATACTAGATGTCTAGAAACTTGACGATGCTCTTGCTTTTTTAATATCTAGAATAGATGGATCTCTACCAAAAAATCATGCGATGCCGGAGAGCTTGAGAGAGAGAGAGTTAGAGAGCGAGAGATGGGATGGAAACTTATATGAAAATTAAAATAAGGCAGGCGGCAGCAAGCGAGAGTAAGAGAGAGAGAGAGAGAAAGATAGAGAGTGAGGATCATCACAACTGTGAGCATGGATCATAGAAAGTTTCGTTGTGGCATTATAGAACCCAATGAAAATTCTGCAAACGAGAAGTGAAGTGTGTAAATTTGGAATGTGGAGAGAGTAAATAAAGATATGTACATTGTATACATTAATACGACTAGCGTGGAGCCACACTATTATTAGCTAAATATCAGTTGTACCATTTTATATGCAGTTAGCAGTTATGTATGGATACAACACATTTGTACAAGTAAACTAGCTGAGACCACTTGCACATGAATGATTAATTTTAATAATATTGCTAAAAGGCAAAAGGTATTACACACACGTATGCAGGAAAATAGGCACACACACACAGACACACCAGGCAACCCAATAGCAAAAGATAAGAAGACAGATAACTGACGTTTACTCATTTCAGTCATCATGGCTTTGTCTTCTAATCGTTTTCGTTTCCCTTTTTATTTTCACTCCCTCCTGCATTTTCTAGCTGCGCTCACTCACTCTCAGAGAGCGACACACACAATAACACTGTTAGAAAGGAAAAGGAAGCAAAAGATTAAATATTTTGTGACAAGGAGGAAGGAAAGAAGAAAGGGGTATATATGTGCATTGGAACATATAAAAGTGCGAGAGATTGAAAAACAAGACAAGAATCCTGAAAATAACTTTTGCGCTTCTTTTTTTTGCTCGAGTAGTGTGCCTACCTACAGAATAGGTATATGCGTGTACAATGTGTATGTTTCATTAACTGTAGGAGCAAATGTATACCTCATTTTGAGAAGAATCCTTGCTGTTATTTACTTTTCATGTTTTCACCACTAATACTAACAGTTTAGGCCGTCGATTGCTGATTGATTGAAGGCAGCTGGGTGAATATGAAAAATACGATAAGTACATGCTTATCATTAGAGACTCTATTTCTAGGAAAATACCTATTTTGTATCTTCATTCAATCGAGTCCATCTTTATTATGTGAACGTATCAAG
>JAHZNE010000931.1:0-15178 GCA_027744055.1 Callyntrura sp. NNG-2020 | reverse complement strand
GTGACATAAATAAGAAAATGTCACGATAAATGTCACTATGACAGAAATTTTTCGTGCTATGACACAAAAATGCCTGACATTTATATCAGCCAAGCCTAGTTGAATGCGATTACAATGAATTTGGACTGGAGTACTATTAAATGAAAGTGATATAAGCTTATATGCAAATGTTGAATACTTTATCAAATGTATACATAGCCATACAACTTTTATACCTACAGACATGTTTTCGTTTTAATACGTTTTCTTACATTGCATTTAAGTTTTAACAATAATAACATGAAGACGGTCTGCTTGTGAGTATTTCGTTTGTTTTGACACTCTGTTATGTCAATACTAACGCACACAGTGTATCTTAAATATGAAGAAAACATAAAGAAAATGTATATACAATTGCTTTTGTGGTGGTGTTAGTGGTGTATAAAATGTATTTTTAATTTGAGCATTTTGGCACAAATCAGACCCTCGCTCTGCCTGAACAGATATGTTCTACCTTACAAACTGGTAAAAGCCATTATGTCTTGAAAATGTGTTGTTTGTGAGTTCATAAACTTCCAAGTGCTTTTTTTGTATGCACTAGTGTATATTTACCACTTAAACCTCTGAATAATGACAAAAAGCAATAATAGTCATATACTACGTGTGTATTTAGTGAGCGATTAGTGATTGCTACATTTCTACCTTTTGAACCTTTTAGCCGATTCGTGTAACTCACAGAACCCTTGATTTTCACACTCCAAATCCAAAATGCATACCGAATTTTTGCTGCTGATTTACCTTTGACAAATAATAAAAGCAAACAGTAAAGGGAAATTAAGTACATGCACAATAGCATAGCAAATAGCAATAGCAAATGCACAGCACAATATGTATATAATGTAAAAAGATAATTTATCATTTATCTCACGACCGACGACATTTACTAACATTGATGATTTGAATATTATATTCAACAATGCATATACACCTACCAAATCTCGAAAAATTTACCAAGTAAATGAGCGCATGTTTTTACAATTTGATTTTACTTTCCATGTATGTTATTTCCCTAGGAAGAAATTATTAATGAGAACAAGAACAATTCGTGTTGTTCACATCCCTTACCCCTTACAAACGAATATTGATGTATGTATATTCTAACGTTGCAGACATAGACACCGTGGATGATTGCATATGCAAAATTTATCTGATATTTCTCACAATTATGGTGCGTGACTGCGTGAATCTGCTGCAAATGTTTTCGTCGTTTGGGTACTGGAGTAATTCACAACATTTGTGATTGTGACTTGATGATGAATTGTAAGAGAAAATGACTTCACTATCCAGATTGTTATTATAGTTCATTAGTTTCCCTTTTCAAAGTAATGCAGTTGTAGTATTATCATAGAGCCAAGGCACTCGGTTCAATATATTTATATATTTGATATTCTTGACCAAACAAACTCACATAGTTTTACCTCAAAATATAAAGTTGTTTGTATGCCTATGTATGTTACACTGTTGTGCCAACCTACGAATACACTTGCCATTATCATTGCCAACCTCAATATAATTTTGTATGTAAAACTGTTTATCAAGCGGCATTTTGGACGAAAGATCTGGTGCAGAAGTAAATACAAAAGTCATATTATTCATAAAAATAAAAATAAAGCTTCCTTATAGTTATCCCATGTACTATTCCTATTCCTATGTACTAGTTTCTCTATGCTATATGTTTACAGATATAATTGTTCGTTTGACAGTACAATAATAAAATGAGTGGACTATTATTATCCTTCTCTGTCTGCAGTAGGCTGCTCTATGTACTAAATTGGGAATGCGATCTGAAAGATAAAAGAGTTGGGTTGGAGCTGTGTAAAACATTAGTACCTACCTACTGCATACATTTGCCCACAAGCCGTAAAACTTGTGGAATTGTGGATATGCAATGTAAGATCAAATGTAGTGCACACAAAGCGATGGCATAAAGAAAATGTCAGATAGTGTGACGGACGAGCACGAGACCCTATGAGTGTAGACTCTGTTCACGGCTCGAAAAATGAATTTCCCCTTACTTTTTAGACAGATATAAAATTGCTGTAAATTCCGGATTTATGATGAGCAGTATGCCGTAACTGTAGAATACCGAGTTCGTGTTCCAGTGACCACTATGTAAGGAAGGTATGCACGTTAATCATTTAGTATTAGTTTAATTTGCTTTAGACCTTATCAGAGACAGAGCATACCTATGCATACGCTTACTAGTACTGGTAATAATAGTAATAAGCTCACTGGTCGTGGTGACGAATCACTGGAGCACCATTCAATTGTGCAAGCATAAGTAATTACGGAAGATTATCCTTAAATTATACAACACAATTCTTTTGCAGCCCTGAATAAATAAATATACCTACGTGCTCATAAATAAATCATTACAACAAATAGCTATGCTGCCTTTGACGTAATGGCCTTGCTACTAAATGTTATGCTGTTTCACTGGGATCGTTCAACAACCTGTAATTATTGGTAGTATTGGCGTGCAATTAATAGATTATAAATTATTGAGGAGAAACGGTATATTGTTACGACTGAAGTGCATAATCTTGTTGTACTGTACGAGTGACGTAAGCTGCACTCTGCCATTTGTCAGCCAGCAGCACGTCATTAACTGTGTTAATTTTCCTTGCTATTTCCCTACACTATAAACTCAGCATGAAGAAGCAAATGTCATAAACTGATTTAGTCAAAAGTGCGACAGTGAGAGAACGCAAGAATCGTTTAATGGCAAATGGTGGATATTACTTTGAAATGTTTCACTCATGACGTTTGACATGTGAAGAAGGCTACAATTGCAGGAAACCAGGTATTTTAAAAGCTGAAAATATTGTAAATTGTATTATACTTATATTACTCATAAAGCTGACACCACGCTTTTGATTTTGAAGTAGTTATTGACTTGAGATATTTGTGTAGCTGCGGACGCTGCAAATGCAGATTTATGTTCTGGTGCAACCGTTGTTGATGGCGGTTTACTACGTTGTTGTACTTTTGTCACTAAAATATATCAGCAATCAGCACCACTGGTACTGATTACTGAAAATTGTAGTCACCTAAACTGTTGTTGCAGGGGAGCACAGGGCAGCAAAAGCCACCCTTCCGTGGAATTGCTGAGCGCTTACTTTTATTGCAAAGACAACCGATTTTATCAATACAAACTACATAGATATAATATATTATTGGTATGTTAATAGAAAATGGAGAAACAAAATTTACCTTAATACTGAGATTTGTACAAGTGGCACTTTTGTAAAAGATAGTTCTGTGGTTAAATGCACAATGCAAGTATGCGATGCAGTAAGTTGAAACTTACACAGTAAAAACTGCCGGTGAAAATTGCACAGTTGTCTATAAATTTTGCGTTTTAAAGATTACAATTTCGTTACAAACTGCAATGCAAAATGCAATATGGTACAAAGCTGCGCTCGCTACAAAGTTCACTTTATTGGTACACCTTTAATTTTTTTTATCTTGGTCAAAGTTGTTTCTGTTTCACTTGACTCCTGGAGTTGTTGGACTTATTCCACTCCACTACTTGTACTAAAACCAGTGGTGTTTTCAGTCGGAATGATTTGTCTTGTGGCTTGCCTTCCTCAAACTTTAAAAAAATATATATAATTAAGACAAGTGAATATTTAAATATAAGCTTGTTTCAAGGAAACTTTTATAATCTGTTTTAGAAATAGTTTGTGAATCGCACTGTCTACTATATGCTGTTGGTCAAAAGCTTTAAAATCATTCACCTTTGTATGGAGTCAGGTGTACAAGTACAGAAGTATACATGACTTTAACTGGTGTGCTGTTAGGTAAAACAGTAAAGGAACACAGGGCTTCATTCATTGTTCCCTTCTTTCTTTTCCGCATGCATATATGTTCACATATGTGTTCAGAAAGTTTTCGTAGCATCGTGCTCTTCCATTGTTCTTTTACAATGTTATTTTCTCGTTTTCCCAGAAAAGGATTTCAACCCCCCGAAGGTGACAAAAGGGATTTGGTGAGGAAATTGAAAACGGTAGCAGTAGCCATCTACCAGTAGCTTCAAGCCGTCGCTCGCTCCGGACTGGTACAGGATCTCTTACTCTTGAGTCTCATAGTAGGTAAGCCCAACTTCAAGGAATTTGCTTCAGAGAGACTACTTTACTTACCTTTCTCTATTGTTGAATGTTAGTTGTTCGTACTTTATAAATATACGTACAACTTGTACGAATATAAAACCTTGAGGAATGAATGAAGTACCCCTGTGGTGTACATTTTCTCAGTGTACTTAGTTTCATGTATGAAATGAAATGCAAGTCTGTGTATTATGTATTGAGCAGCACAAATCTGCAAGCAGTAACAAGGTACCCGCAGATTTTTACACTTTGATACGTAAGGCATGATGCCACAGCATGTCTTACGGTTTGAAAGGTTGATGTGATCCAGAGGAAATAAGCAGGCTGATTGGGATGAAATGATTACAGATCAAGTGGCGTAACATATTTTTTTGCCATAGTGCTAGGTTAACCAATTACTCATCTTCGTCTATTGCGCACTGTGAGACATATTACTACGTTTTAAATGTACACGTTACACAAGAATGACATTTTGACATTCGTATCTACCTATTATTCATTCTTATTCTTATACTGGTCTTGATGTGTTCGTTTGTGTGGTTGGAACAGTTCAATTCTATCTAACATGGATGGTCCACCAGCAGATATAATGGAGGAAATTAAAAGAACCGATCCGGAAAGATTCCGAAGGGAGCTAAGCCCTCAGGAAGAGCTCAGAAAACAGCATATCCAATTTCATGAAAAACATAAGGGTCATGAACAAATGCATGCAGAAATGTTTATCATTCTCATCTTCACTCTCTTGATTGCTCAGATTGTATTGGTGGAATGGAAAAAACGTCATTATAGGTACCATACTTTTTTATTGGAACACAATATAAAAACATCTCGTTAATGGATTCGTATGCGTGGGCTCTCTACTAGCTTTGAATTATTCTCTTTGTCCGTAGGAGTTACATGCTCATGACGTTACTGGGAATGTGGACGGTTCCAATGTGCTTCAGTTGTTACAACTATTGGTACCGGTTCATTTTATCGTGGTTACTATTTACAGCACTTAGTGGCGTCGTTGTAAAAAAAGCTTTAGAAAAACCACTCGACTGTGCAACTCCCCGACTCGTGTATAAATGGTTTTACATCGTACACAAGGTTTCATATGGAATGGGTATAGCTGGCTACTGTCTTATGATGGCTACTATTATGGGATTGAATTTTATTTTTTCTGCGAACCCTCATAATTGGATGGATTGTGCTCTCCTGCTTTTGTTCTATGGTCTGTATTACGGAGTGTTGGGGAGAGACTTGGCAGAAATATGTTCCGATAAAATGGCAGTCAAAATAGGTTGGTTAGATTCACTTTCAAAATAATTCTTAAAAAATGAAATACATTTTAAATAAATGGTGCATTTTCCAATCAGGGTATTACGCTAAGGATGGATTTCCAACAAAGACTCCTGATGACAATATTTGTGCTATTTGTGGAAATGCTCTATTGGTTAGTACTGAGGAGGAGGGAGTCTTGGAAGACACGTTTAGGCTATCGTGCAATCATGTTTTTCATGAATTCTGCATAAGGTCAGCTCAATCGTTAAATAGTGGTATCATTTTTTTAACTAAAACAGTTTTAAAATGTTACAATATTGATATTATAGGCAGCATGTTTTTATACATATCTTACTTAAGAAGCATTTTCGAATCAAGAAAAAACAGTTTTTCTAACCTCCGGTGTGGTTTCCATTTGTTTTAGGTTCGATGGTTAGTTTGCTGGCAACCATTGATTTATTTTTTGGTTCAGGGGATCAATTGGGTGCTTGGATTACATTGATGATAAGAAGGTACAAATTCAAGCGGTTCTTATGGTTCTTCTACGTGTAAAAGACTAAATGTCGGGGAAAAGCCTTCAAAAGTAATGATGCGGGGAATATTATTTATTGCTGGATAAGTGTTGTTAGTAGGATATTATTGTGACTTCTCCATGTTCCTGGAAAGAAGTGGTCCCATAATGCCGTTTTCCCACTGTGATTAGAATCTGACCGTTTTTGTGACACAACCTGAAGTGTGAATGTAAAAAATATTGGTCAAGTCATGCCAGCTTGATTTTAAAAACTTTAACGATTCATGACCATACCATGAATTATCTCATGTATATATATATCGTAAGAATGATTGAAATCACAAAATGTGTGTGTAAATCTGACAATTCCTTCACCCAACATTCTAAACATTTTGTACAGCAATTAATGAGTGGGGCAAGCGATTAGAACAGATATAAGTAATATTGCCAAAAAATACATCAAAATGGAAACTAATGACATTTTACATCCTATACCCACGATAAAAATGCATAACATTTACTCCTAACAGTGAAATGTACCATTCAAGTCATATTCATCGTTATTTTGACGAAACGAAAGAAAAACATTGTCTGATTATGTTGAAATAATGTCCATAATATTCGTGATATATAATAGTTATAATTTATTTATTATTAATATTATTAGGTATCTACTTAATTAAAATTATATAAACTTCGAATAAAACGGTGCCCAGACCATGTATGTAATAATGTAAGTATGAAATTCTTCGAGAACACAGCTTTTGACACGTTAAACTAAAATCCAAAATTTCCAGAATAAACAGCAATTATATAAGACAGTTTACTACCGTCAACATTTCACTAAAACTATTTCTAGTCGTCACACTATAACCGTGTGAGGTTACAACATATAATGTAGCGAATTACTAAACAGAGTTTTTAAATTTTGTTTTTGTACTCATCATGTACTGTATCACATCAAATTAAATCACACCTATAGCCAATATCTTAAAGAAAAATGTGTTTAATGTTAAGGTAAAATGGTGTTTTACTGTGTCTATTAAAGTTGTAAGTGTAGATGTTTTGAACAAAAAATATTGCAACTATTAAATCATCAGTTCTTTGTAATAAATGTGCAATAGTTATTATCATACTTAATTATCAAAATTCAGACCATTTAATTTTAAGTCTTATTCGGTAACTGTTCATTCAACAAAGTGCTTCTAAAATATTTGGTAATTGGCAACACTGCTTGTTCTTTTAAGTACAGTTCTCAACATAAAAATAGGAAAAGAAGGTTTCCGTAATATTTAACGATTCGAAATTTCAAAAAATACATTCTATATAAAATATGTAGATTTTCTTACAAAAGAGTATTTGCAGACTGGACTAATTTGTCTATAGATAAGAAGTATGTTGTTTTTAAAAGTTAACACAGACAAAAGTTGCTGATAAAAATCATTGGCAAGTTGCGATTTCATATGTCTTTAGTTTAAATCGCCAATTTTCATTAAGCCAAAGAATGACTTTTCTGGCCTAAAAATGGAATATCGGTTTGTTTCAATATCTTTCACAAGAATCCTATCATTTTCGTTAAGTTTTGTAATTCCAGCGGTAAAGCAACTGTTTGATTTAGCTCCTGCATATTGGGTTTCAGTCATAGTTGTACATTGCAAGAAAGGCGCGGTGTTCACTTGAACGACATATCCGTTTATATCGTGTTCATCTAGATAGTGAATCTGGGGAAGAAAAGAAATGGTAATTATAAAACTGTTAATTTATGTATCCTCATTGACGAATGTCGAATTTATATGTACATACCTGTGCGTAAATGTAGTACAAGCCTGGCTTTTTAATGGTTAGGACACCATTGTGGTTAAGAACGAAATTCTTTTCTTCACTGTCAGTTGGATTAGTAGATTCCATCCATTCTGATGGTTTCCAAGCTGCAAAAATGCCATCTGAATTTCTGAGACGTCCATTTCCTTCATAATGTCTGTGAGCAGTAGTGTAGTTGGATACATCAGCCGTGTAATGGGCTGCAATCGGCTTTCCAGGACTTTCAACCCAAGCTTCAGCTCTCACGATAGATATGTCACCGCTGCCTCTACCTAGAGGATAATTCTGCTCTTGCTGTTGTTGGTTATAATCTGCAAATTGCTAAAATACGAGATATTCATTTTTATATGCTGCTTTTGCAACTTTACAAAGTGATATTCTACATAGATGCTGCTAAACCCTGCATAAATAACTTTTGTTACAAAATGTGTGAATAGTGCAAAATGCATTGCGAAAATAGGTCGCTTATAAATTAAAGTTAATGTGAAATATTTTGCTTGCATGCAGCATTCATCATTTGCAAATATTGGTAACTATTTGAAAACCAATAGAAATGCATTTGTATGATGCCTTATTGATGACATACTGAAAGTTTTCTGAAATGGCAATGTCAAATTTTTATGAATAACATAGCCAAGGTCATAGGAAACTTGGAATCTTTTGTCAGCATCTTTTTTATTAAAATAAAACAAAGCTCACCATCGCTTCGTATTTGCCACAGTGTTGTCAAAACAAGCACTATTTGTCTTAAATGCGCGTGTATAGTTAGCTATAATATGGCGTACCTTTATCACTATTTATATCTTAACCTTTCTAATAAAAATACATTGTAAGTTCAGTTTTAGAGCATAAAAATAATTCGGAAATCTTTTAAAATATAGAGATACAATGTGACGCTTTGTCAGTAAATTCGGGTAGTGCATAGTTTATTCCTCAATAACTTGCACTGTGCTAAAATCTGGTGGATTGTAGACGGTAGCGGTTTCGTGTGTGCCGTTATTTTTGACCAAATACTGATATTGACGCTTATATGTTTTAGTTACTTTTCTTCCTTGCTTGAAAGCAGATTGGCGCTTAGAATTTCCAGCGGATACTCTTCTTGAGCCTTGGCGTCTTCGGCTGTTATCACCTACGTTGGTTGCTCCGTTGCCATTGAGTGAGTCGGAGTCGTCGTTGTCATTTTGAAGAACACGAGCAATAACCTAAAAATTGTTATAAAAGCCCGTTTGTAATTGATTGCAATTCGGGATGCTAAAAGCTTGAATACCCAGTACACCAATAAATTTTTATTTACAAACTAACCTCTCCATCACCACGACCAAGTCTTTGCAAAGGGGGATATTGAAGGCTCCTGGTGCTCAATTGAGATGGGGCAGGGGAAAGAGGGGGAAGCAAAAAGTCATCAGTAGCTGGAACCCTGGAGCGTCTGTGATAGGTTGTTGCTGGGGTGAGCAATGTTGGATCGCCAGATTGTTGGGTGGAGGTGGTACTGGTACTTCCCCTGGAGGAAGAGCGGTTCTTCTCGGTTCTTGTGTGGCGTCTGTAGGATGAAGATCTTCCAAAAGTCAAGTCCTCTCCGAATTGGGAGCCACTTGATTCACCAAATCCAGATGGCACTTCAGTGGAAGAGTCGCCAGATTTCAATTGCAAGCCACGATTTCCTGATCTCTCAGACCAAGCGGCTGAAGTCCTGTGATGGGGTAAGATGCCGTTCTGACCAAGGGACCGACCTGAATCCAAGCTGCGGGGTTCGTTTCTTCCGCCTGTCCAATAGTTGTTTCATTTTTGTAAATAAAAAAGAATGAAGCAAAGCGGATAAAATGATAAAAGCAGAAAGGGTAGCCCCTATTACCTGTTGCGAGTAATCCTTCATACAATCGTAAACCTTCGCTATCAGTTGTTGTAACAGGGTCTGCAAAACGAGAAAAGGCAGCAGCGGCGGGTCGGGTGTCGGTCCTATCAAGGTAGCTGGATTCCAAGATGGGCACACCATCGGCAGTCCTCTGTACTTCTGGTCCAAATGTTTGGATGGGTGTAATGGGAATCTGTCTCTTGCTTCTAGACCGGGGTTCCTCTAACTTCACTTCCTATTATAGTAAAATGTTTTCTTTAGCACTAATGAAGCTAGGCGCTTATTTATAAAACGTGTTTTCACCTGCCACCAATTGAATAGGAAAAGGCTAAGCAAAAGCCGGCGCAAGTACATCATATACATAGTGATGGTCATTTTGCATCTTCGTAATATGAATTGGGATAAGTAATGCGGCTGATAATTCAAATTCTTAAATATTATTCTGATTAACAAATAACAAAGGAATTAAAGAATTTTTGGTTCTATCTTTCGGTTACGCAATCTCGCCTTTTCACATCATTTGATCGTTTATCCAGTAGAACGTTGTGGTAAAGCTGCTCTACTTTCAAACTTGTGCCGTACACTAGCACTTTTTGTATGATTTATAAAAATAATTTCATTTGAGTGAAAATCGTTTCGTCTTGAATGAGAGTTGTTATATAATAATTAATTCAAAGGACGATTTTCTGTATGTATTCAGTCAATGACTGATTTTTATACATGATTGAAAAAGATTATCAAACAGTAAAAATCTCGTGGTAATTTGGGAGAGACGCCAGTAAAAGAATTTCATAAAAATCATTAAAAATAATATTACTTTCATTCTGAGAAATCTTTAAAGGAGTGTCTGTTGATACATGCTCGTAGAATGAGCGGTACTCCTGGGTACGAAAACGAATTCTTCTGTATAGCACATTATAGTAAAAATACTCGTAAAGTTATGCATGTACCTCGACATATTATCTGCAAAAGCAATTACATGCTTAAGAAACTGATACCATTTGACCTACACCTGGTCGTCGTAGTCCTAACATCTCTAAACTCAGATTGACCAAATCTATTATCGCAAAACAGTCATGGTCAAGGTAAAAAAGCACACATGCTCAACGGTTGAACGAATAAATTCTTTTTTTAAATGTGTCATCAAGAGCTTCTACTAGAAAGAACGAGAGACTCTGGCTTCATTCGCCATTTGTATTTAACTTGATAGGAAAATATCTATTTATCTATTTGTCACGTTTCGCTGGCATGGCATGACTGATGTCGCAGAATAATCATTACTATTGCTTCAGCCATTAATGCACAGACGGATTCATAAACCTTGTCTTAACTAAGATCAAGCAATTAAATGAGTTCTGGATAAGTCAACTACTCCTCTAGACTTTGACCTCTCCGCGGCTTGATAAGAACGTTTGTACAATTTTATTCGTGTTGATGCTACTGTGGGCTCTTGTTTGATCAACCACTGCTATAAGCAGTGGGATAATGACGAATTCTAATGAATTTTCCTATACAACACTGCAACTCTAAAAAAATAAAAAATCTAAAAATGTATGCTTTGCTATGTATTTCGGGAACTTTTAAAGGCAGCTTTGAAAATTTCTTGAAATTTCTGCAAGCGAAAGAAGAGAACGAAAAAAGTGTTTAAACTTACCCCAAGGAGAGCCTCGTCGTCGTGCAGCTTAACGGATTGGTTTTCTTCCTCCTTGCTTTCATACTCATCTTCCCCATTTTCGTCTGAACCAAAAACTCCCGAATGATTTGGGATTTCGTACTCAAAATCCTTTTCAGAAGCGTGGAGAAGTCCGTATTCGTCCTCCAACATTTCGTTCATCCTGGAGAATTTGTGTTCCAGAGAAGTGATCCGTTCTTCATAGAGGCTCATCTTGTCTTCATATCTGACGATGAAGGCCGTAGTGACAATAGCCACCACAAACGCGAAAAGAATAGCTACCGTGATAAAGCACTTGTTCATGTTTCCAGCTTCTTTCTCTCTACCAATGAGTCGAATGGATGACTCAGTACTGTGTGCACTATGAAGTTTGCTTGCCGGAACGAATACCTCTGAAAACTCCGGCTTCATGACTCAAATGCTGAAGAATGGGCGATTGTATATAGAGAGCGGATATTACTGGAGCAGAGAATCAAACTATGACGAGGGACAAATGATTTGATAACCCTTTGAATTTGATACAAACAAGAGTATAATAAAATGTGTTGGGATTTTTACAGAAAAAACTTGTTTCAATACAGAGTTATCTCGAATTTCTGGTTTGCAGATAAAATATATTTGGTAGAAATTATATTTTGAAAATATTCAACCAACTGCACAAATTCTCTACTCTGTTGTCACTTTGCTCCACCACAAAATCTTATTTTTCTCTCTGATGTGATGATTGGAATTGGTGACTGAAGACTCGATAAAAAGTCCCGACATTCAGCTTCTTTATATATGCAGTCGACTTCAAGTCTCTACGCATCCTCATCAGAGTAAAACAGAACGACAGGGAATACGTGTGTACGGTTGTCATTACGTACATATTTTGCATTTAAAACGACAAGCTATAGACAGACTCTCTCTCTCTCTCTTACTAACAACCTATTACTTAATATTAATAATAAACCCGTGTGTCAGTGTAAAATGTAACGTTTCATAGGAAAGACGGAAACGCTGATGATGATATAATAAACAACCACACCAATAATTGGAGTAGTTCAAACATGTTTAAAATTTACACAAAAGATCAATACGTTATAATACTATGCTTTGGTCTATACCATGCCACCACCACCACATCTTGTACATTTGCCGCAATACGTCCACAAACTTCATATTAAAATGTATGTACATTTGATATTAAATATATTTATATTTTCTTTTGACAGTAGTGGTGGGTGACAATATGCTCAATAGCTCGACTTCTAAACTGTAACAGAATAAATACGAAATACACGATACACGCATGAAATAAGGATATATTTAGTACGACTTGACTTGGCATTAAATGTTTGTGGAACCGCACTCTCTGGCTGGCGCTATATGCATTTCGTGTCTCTACAATATTTATGTTTTTATTATTAAATTGTAAACAAGATGATGAGTGCTGCTGCTGCTGCTAATACTGCCGACGAAGATTAATATAAGATTATTCGAAAGCGTGTTTTCCATCCCTTATATGAGATAAAGTGTTTTGAATGCGAGCTACCACTATGTAGGTACATTGTAATGTGTTTAAGGAAGAATTACATTTCATTGCAGTTTATCTACTTAAAATGAAAAGAAGCTCCTATCTCTGCCTCCTGAAGAACACCCACTCATGTTGGCAGTTGGCATGATGCCGGCTCTCTTGGTTGTGTGTAGTGTTGACGGGAAATTTGTTGCTTTACTTTGCACTTCAAGAAGCAGCAGTCAGATCAGAGAAGTCATGAAAGTCGAGAAACTACGTTTTCAGTATACATACTAGCGTATTGGCATATTACATGCTGCTGCTTATACCATTGTATTAGAGATTAGCAACAGCTCCGTGCACATCACACTTGCCTTCTTTAATTCAGCAAACTTATATTATCCTTGTCCATGACTTGTTTACTTGGTTTACATCGTTCACTAATCTTTCGATTGCCGGCTCATCTTTCTTCTCATTCATACGACAATTTTATTGTGTGGGAGTTACACACTGAGGCTTCGGTAATTTAGAGATTTTGACGTTTGTGACGTTTGATAAAGTTAATTTTCTTGAAATATTTTAGGTTGGCTTTCCCAAATCTGTAGGAAGAGTGCGAATTAATTTTTGAGAATCATCCAGAAATATCAGCGGTCTGACGACTTTGTTGTTACATACGTTCACAATTTTTCCTGCAACATACCACCTTATGTACATGAGTTGGAAATCAGTACCTTAATTACTACGAAAATGCAAAACATGAAATTTTTATTTGTTTTTATTTATTACTGGGTGTCTGACAACACGAAATTGAAGGGGTGCCATGTTCAAATTTATTGGCAATAAAATTATGTGCACAGGATGTTGTTGACGTAAAGGAAAGGTACAGGAATATAGTATTTTTGAGAATTAAAAATTACCCAAGAAGAAAACCTATGGCACATGAGACAGACAGACTGGCTCCTATTTGTAACATTTCTTCAAGGACTACTGGTGGTACACATGGGTCAATATTAGGTCTTGGTTCTGTTGATTTCGATGGTTTATAGCTTCGGACTTTGTTTTATTCTGCGAGAAACTAACAAGATTTATCGGGATGAAAATGAAAATACAGATTTAGCTTAGAAAGTTTAGTTCATGACTATCAATGACATAAATATACGGGCAAAAGAATAAACTTTTTGAATTAACATTTGAGAACAATTAACTAGCTCTGTAGAGTGTACCGTGGCGCTCAATATGATAAACAAATGAGGTTGATAACAATATTTAACATCGTAGGTCAGCGACAACCATTAGATTTTCAAACAGTCAACAATTTTTCCAATATTCTCATAAAATCTATCCAGGGGGAGACATTCAGTTTTTTTAATTCAGCATTTTCGCATTCGCAGATAGAATTTTTACAGTTCGGCACGATTTTTTCGTGTAAAACGTTTTAAAACTTTAATTTATGTATTTTTCCTGACTCACGTCAGACATGTTGTGATCGACTGAAATGTAGTACAGTGCACCAGGTCCTACCGTGCTCAACTTGGCAAACGTAGCAATGTCATTGATTTACCTTGATTGCATCATCATTTTCATCATCTATGAATAGAGAACAGTGCATATTAGAAGAGAACGTTTCATATTTCATGAGATAAAAAAACTTATACCTTACGGCGAAAACGTATTTCTCGTGTTTTTATTCGCGATTTTCTCATGTAAGCTAGCAAATACCGGAAGTTTGTCGGTGTATTACACGAAGGTCGAAAAACACTATAGACTAGAACAAACCTGTTTTTCTCCTACGTGTAAAATATTACCATTTCATGTGGTAAAAAATCGTTCTATTTAGACGTTATGTCTGTGGGATGGCTACACGTGTTGCTTACTTACTGTGAAAGAACAAAGCAATTGAGACAATGCAGTTTGATGATCTTTCGATGTATTTAAATTTGCATAGGGAACAGATAGATTGGGTGGCGATTTGTACTCGCAGAAGTCACACGTATAAATACGTGTAAATACTTTATAAATTATAAATAGTACATTTATGTTGCCGTGATTCAGAATTTGAAGTAGTCTCACATTACCCCAAAGGATCAATAATAGCCATGGGCCGAACGAAAGTAAAGCTCCTCTTATTTTCTGCCATAAGGAGATTGTTAGTTATGGTCATGGTCAGCTAAATACAATGTCTAAAAATATCCAATATTTTCAAATGGAAGCGGAAATGGCAACATCAGCTCAGCACTACATTTAGTTATATAAAAATCCCGCTGAGCAGTACAATCTTAATAAATGTTCATCATTTTCACCGAAAAATTTCAAGTTTCGCTCTAGTTTGTATCCCCTCTGTTCATGTACATGAACTCATCTTACTTACAATCGAGCGGAGTGTCACCTGCAGTTGTGTGGAAGGGTAGGGTGTATA
>JAHZNE010000930.1:0-46512 GCA_027744055.1 Callyntrura sp. NNG-2020 | reverse complement strand
AATGGTGAAAATTGAGACTTCGGGAGATGAGAGATGAAGCGAGTGCTTTGAATATAGAAGAGTCTTGTGTCAAGTGAGATACCCGAGAACATTGGCACCAGAATGTTCAATACATATTGTGGTTGCTTGTACCTACCTTTCCCCCTTTTTTGTCATCGTCGTATCAGGGAGAAAGTCTCGATAACTGCGTACCTAGCATGTGAAGAGCAAAGTGAAAGTGGCACTAGGAGAATATAGTGTCTTGTCTTGTTTCCATTTTTCTCCTATCACGTTGTCTTCATTTCCCCACAAGTATACTGACGTTGGAGTGTCCTTGTTAGAAAGCGAGAAAGTCGAGGAACACGTCTCTTCCCAAAAAGTAAAAAGTTTGGGAAGAGGAGGGATATTGAATACGAATAGACTATATGTGCATATATACATGTTATATAGTTGACGGTAGTGGTAGCAATATTGATGATGATCTTTGTGGAAACAGATCATTATAGCAAAGGCAATTTCAAATCGGGGAACTAGAGAGTGAGAAAATGGTGTTGCTCTCAAAGCAACTCAATGGTTTACAACCCGGAATAATAAAAGAGAAAAGACGACATCATGACTTTTATTGTCATCTTAACCAGCGGCTTTTTTTGTCTGAATCTCTGTAGATGTAGTAGGTGACATTTCCTTGTCATTTTTGTGATTTCCTAAATTTGCATGAATAGAAAAGCGAAAAAACTCCCCCACCTCTTGTCGCCTAGTGAATACAATCTCTCTCCCTTCCTGGGTGGAAAACAAGGTGAAAGAATAATGATTGCAGGGAATGACAAAATTGGAAAGTAACTTGCTCTCAGGTAGAAGTAACTTGGTCAGGTTAGATCACAAGGAGGGATAACAACACGTTTTCCCTACTATACCACCCGCCACCGTCATCATCTTTTTAAGTATTCTCTCTCGCGAAAAAAGCCTGTCATTACACTCTTTCTCCCAGTGCACTCGTACCATTGACGTGATGATGTAAACGTGGTAGGACACACTGTGCTTAATTTGAATGAAACGAATTCATCGCGAGCACGGGCCCGTGTGACAGTTATTTACTGCTAGACGTTTTAACGAGCGCGTCTTCTCTTTTTTATCATATCCCTATAATTTTTTAAGGAAAAAAAGTAGGGCGTTTAAATATATGTATGCTGCTGCGGAAGCAATGCTGCACCGTAATTTGGAATCCGGCAAAACGTGAAATTTCGTTTGAATTTGCTGCTGCATTATGCATCCAACGAGATATATTATTCAAAAAAATCGACTACCTCCATGTGCTTTTGTGTAGGGGAAAGCTAGTCTCGAGTATTCTTTTTTTGTTTGCCATTATGTACTGGTTGCAGAAGCGTATAAATTCCAATTCTGCGGAGGAGTAGTCACATACTTGCAGTTGAATGTAACATGTAAGGGGAACAATGCAACCGGAAAATCTATTTTTAATGTATTTCTATATACAGCAAATCACGTTAGTATGCATGTAGTGGAAGGCACATTTAACAAAGGGGGACGGCAACTTGAAAGAAAGATGATGTGAAGTAGCACAACCAAAGTGGGATACAACATTGTATGTAGATTATAGGGATATGGAGTACCCGATTTAACCCTTTCGTCCCAGTTATGTGCAAACAGAAAATAATGATAACGTCTACACTGCAATGAGCTTTGCAAAACTGGAAAGCACGCGCTGACAATGTTTTTTTCTCCATATATTATACACTGAAAGAGCAATTTAATTTCCTTTACTGCATTCCGTTGCACTTCTCCCTTCATTCAATTTGGGGTCCCTTTAAGCCCTCCTTTGTAGAGAGGGGTTTGCTTTAAATGAAAATTTATTTTACGGAACCAGTCTTGCATAGACCAGCACTTTTTCAAGGATTGCTTTGTCAAACGGAGGATGGAGGAGACTGTGTCGGAAAAGGAAACATTTTTCTGGCTAAACATACGGGTAGTTTATGTGATCCTGCTGATAAGGTTGGGTGACTGTCTACCACAACGGGTAGTTGTTTAAGCCTCCGCAAATATCGACACACTCACTCATCTTCCGTTTTAACTACATGATTTCCATCATCGCAAAATGTATCTTGCTTCGTAATCCGAGTGACGGCATAAATAGGATGTAACGAGGGTTTTCCCTGAGACGACAGTCTGTGTGCTTAATTCGCGCAAGAGCACGAGTCAAATCCGCTGTTTTAAGACATTTATTCTTCACTCTGTTGCACAGGCAGTAAGGACCGACAGCGAGCATAAACAAAAGCTGTGCTTGTGCCACAACAGGCTCGAGCTTTTCTCGGGCTGCTGCTACTGTTGGTTTGCGCAAAGTTGGGAGAGAAAAAAACTTTCACTCCCACCCACTTTCTTTTGTGGGGTTTATCCCCTTCCAAAAACATTCATGTTTATTCAAGTTTGCCCCCAGACTACTGCCACGATGGCAAAAAAAGGAGACTGGTCATTTATCCTGTATTTATTGATGATGTTAAGCAATGAGCAAAGTATAAAACAAAATCTAATTTTCGATGCCTGAAACAACAAAAAGGGCATATTACACCGCAAAGGAGGTTGTATGTGTATGCCGCCACGTTGTACCTTGGTATATATCCCAGTAAGAACCTACGTGAGCGTGTATATCTGCCGTGATTTCAACTTGTGATTCCTGCCACTGTGCTGACAAAGAAAGAAAGGTCTTAAGTTTCCTTTGTTATTATGAACGGGAGGCGGAAGGAAATCATGAGTTGACTTGTGTTTCCCGTCTCTCTTTCCCTTTCCTTTTCTTTACAAACTGCAACCACAACAATAAGCACACTGAGGAAAGGCAAACGCTTTACGGAATAGATTATTGAGGCTACACGTAAATCTGTAGGTATAAGCGGACGTCTTAACTCTTGTTGCTACCAACCCCGTGTACACAAGATTGCATGTCCAAACACACGTTTCTATTTCAAAAGTATAAAGAGTCCCAGAGGCGTATTCAGCCACAAAGCAAAGTGAAACTACTATATAGTGAGGGGGATTCACAATTGGAATTATATACACCATAGAGGTGGAATACTAGTAGTCTGGTAGGAAATAACAGGTATGCTTAAAGTTTATGAAGAGGATACATGCTGGACGTGGTGGTGGTATATGTGGCTAAAAAAGGGGTGTTTATAGGCATGGATTATGGGACTACATGAGAAAACGGACATGGCTACTTTACTCTTTCAAACATCCAACAACGTGCCGAATTTTCTCCATTTAAATGCTTTAAGCCAAGAACACAATGAAGGACCGACTGGGTTGATGATGACGAAGAAGAAGGAGAAAGAGAGAGAAAAGAAGACGAATGTCTGTTGTTAGAAAATAGCAATAGTAGTGGCTATAGTGGTAATGCGGTGTGGTGGGCTCATGTGGTGTGTCCTGGCGTAAGTGACTAAGAGAGTATGAATGTACCGTGGTGTAAATATGCTGTGTGGGTGAGAGAAACATACTTTTTTTTATAAGACTCTCTGTGTGTTTTGTAATAATAAAAGAGAAAGTTGTACAGTAGATTGCTGCTTTGTTCCTTCTTGGGTATAACGTTGGCAGGAGACTGATTTATATTCTCTGGACATGCCAAGGGCCACCATTGCTATGTGCTGCCATCATGCATCACGCCATCCCTTGTACTCTTTCAAACTTGTTATTTGCAACTTCCCTCTCTCCTCCCTGCCAGTTGTGGGTATAGACTAAAAGTTTAGAAGGAGATGTATGGGAAACGCGAAAAGGTATTACAGTTTTCGTGTGTGCCTGTGTGTTTGTATACAAACGTTATATTTATACCCTATAGAAATTATCAAATAAATACATGTATGTGATGCATTCGGTGCAGAAAAGGGGAAAATTTCAAAGGTAATAATAATACACAATGGCACACAACGAGAGAGAAAGTAGTATTATCCTATAATATTTTTTCCAAACTTCCTGCTAAATATTGTTTTAAAACAAGTTGTAAGAGTTATGCTGTCGCCCACTTACTGTAAACTACTCAAAATGGAAAATATTTTCCTATTTTTTTGTAGCCTTGCGGTTAAACGATTTCAGAAAGTGAACATGTCATCTAACCTTATTGCTACATGTTTTTTTCCAAATGCTTCCTTGTTATTCTTTCAAAATCAATTTGGAATTTAATAAAAACTGGAGTAAAAGGAAATCCAGGTCAATTTTTAACCCGCAGGTAATTTTATTTTGTTGTCTTTCCAATATTTTTGAACAGTATAACTATTGAAACTTGTATTATGTTTAATATATAGCAGGATACCTTCTTGTCATAAAGTAGTTCATGCGGTTATGAACCTACTGTTATGTTAGTCAGCTCTAATATTGGAGCTAAAACACTTTAGTGCTTTCAGTTGTTTCAGCTGATATTTGTTTTCTCCACTTTCCTTTCATTCAGAGAACCTATATGCTTTCCAAATGCGTTTGCCTGATTGACGGAAGGGCGGTAACCAGATCCTGCCTTGAAACAAGAGGACGACATGGTGAGAGAGAGAGAGAGAGAGTAGTGTGAGTTATGAAACAAGAGAGGTGTGATTACCATTATTACTTAAGATGGAACTCCATAACCCGTAGGAAAGCCAGTGTGTGCATAAAATATTGTAAATATCCGTAAAAGAAATGGCTTCATATGCGTTTTTAGGAAGAATAATAAGGCAGTAGTAGTGTGGTGTACACACAGATAGAATCTAACACCATCAGCAAACAGGCTTGCCAGCATTTTTTATTCTCTCTTGGTATCCCCCGGTCACTGTACAGTAAAAACTACAAGAATGGCATGGATGCTTGTGAGTTAGGCTATTAATTTACTCCTGTTCTATTCGCTCGCTGTTTCCTCTATACCTGCTTTCCCTATAGTAAATATAGAGAGACTTTCACAAAAAAGGTATATGTTAAGGTACTTTTGAGTTTGTGATGAGTTCTGTCCACACCATCTGAAGTTGAAAATGGTGCACCTGCCCCAAAGCATTAGCAGAATATCAAGTGAAACGAAACAATTTCTGTTTTTTGAGGAAGAGAAACTGATAAACTTGCCCCAATGTGTCTAATGTTTCCGGTATTTTTATCATCATCATTTATTTATTTATTTTTATTACACATCTATTTCATGTGAAAGAAAAACATGGAAAAAAATACAATGGGAAGGAGACAAAGAGGGAAATAGAGTAACCAGAAACGTTAACAAGAACGGCTTTGTTGAATGATAAAAGGGGCGAGGCGAGAACTCAAACAACCTTTTCCCCTTTCTTGATCGATTTGCAGGGCAAAGTAGTTAGATTTTTGTCGGCAGCTCCTTTTCCGTTGTCTTGTTACTGTACATCTGTTTCTATATTACGAGTTCTCAATAAAAGAACAAAAGGAAAGTGATTTTTCCTCCTTTTTTAACGTGAGATGTGCTCGGCGTGAGGAAAAATTCTTGTCTTGTCTCATTTTCCTCTTTATTTTTTTCCTTGTTTGCTTTCAGTGCATTAGAGCTACATATCTTTTTACTTTCTCTTTTCTATCCGAAACATTAATATTTTAGTATGGCGAAGGAGTATCCATCAGCAAGAGAGATACTCATATATACCAACATGATGCATATAGGCCCCAGCACCAACTGTGTGGCAGGATTAAATAAAGATGGAGAATTGAAACGTAGATACATGTACACTGTACTTCGTTGAAGTGAAATAAACGACAGAAATATAGCAAAACATCCACATCTGAAAATGGCATTTTCAGAGCAACAAAAAACGGTTGGCGGTGCTGGTCTGCGCCTTCTGCAGAGAAGTCAAAATGTCACTGATTGTCAGAGAAGACTGGCAACTGACATATTACTGGAGAGGTTTATGTTATAAAAATATGTGTGTGCTACAAGGAGTATTTATAAACGGAGGAACTGCGGCAAGCAATAATGTCTTCAATGCATTAAGCATACATGCTTCCCTGTAGTAAACAGTTTTATAGCGAAAATGGAAATGAAGATTCCGGAATATGAAAAGGAATAGCTAAAATATGCTCCGCAGGAAAAAACGTTTTTTTGATGGTATAGTCATTTAGAAAAACACAAGCAGAAAATGACCCCCATCGAGGTACATATGACGGCAACAGCCGCATGGTAGTGACAGGGATGTCGATCAAAATGGTATAAATATTAAAAAAGCCAATTTTTGAAATGATAGATACATCATAAAAGTGTTTATCGATAGCGACATGCTATGCCTATTTTTAGGTACACGCCTGATGCCTGCTAATGACGGGTGACCGTCAACACAAACAAAAAAATATACTCCGCTGGAGTCTACAAGTCTACTCGTGAAATAAATTTATTGTGATTTATAATAAAGACACTTCCGACGTTGTATACTGTTTTACAGCCTCCAACGACTTTATTTGACCCTATCTCTCCTACAATAAACCTCAAAGCAGTCAAGAGTCCTCGTTCGTCTACTGTCGTAATTTTATGGGGAGATTGTATTGTCCCGTCCAACTTTCCTGGCCTATACGTGTACCATTTACAAACACGTTTATTACATCTTGGAGACGCTCAATTTAAAATTGTTTTCTAACGTTAACGATGCTTAAAATTACTTGGCCATTCAGAAACTTTTTATTTCCCCCTGATGCATACAATAGGACTATTCATTTTAAAAAGGTAATACCAAATTCCCTGAAAGAAAAGGTAGTCTCGTGTTTCTTTCCGTCCTTTGGGTGTTACACACACCTCGGCCGCTTCAATTTGACACTTTTGCAAGGCACTCACGTAGGGTATGAATGGCTCTATTTATATCACAATATAAGCAATATTATGCATTTTTAAAACACAGGACGCACATGGTTGATGGTATATTTATGCAAATAGACAGAAATAAATGTGGGGACGCTGTTGTGAGTTGCATATACGCTGGGAGGAGAGAAAGAAAATGGGGGGTTTTAAGACAAGATGTGAATTTTTACGGAAGTAGTTTCCCAGAAGTGACGCACTTAGTAGAATGCTGTAATTTTGAAGGAAAGCCATGTATTCGTATATATCGTGTGTAATGGAACCAGAAGCGGAGTGAATATAGAAAAGAATAAAGAGGACAGTTCCTCTTCCGTCCTTTTTAAAATAAACTATAAAAGACGAGAGAGAGAGAAAAAAAAATGGTTTTGGTTTGCTACTCGACGACTCCAACGAGATGAAAAGGATGCAGGGTTGCAGTCGTGTGCATTTTCTTCCACACAACGCCATCAACCTCTTTTCTTCTCTTTTGTCTTTATCGCTCTTTTCATTTTTAAATCTGCAGTTTTAAGAGATTTTGTCGCTTTAAGCCGAGAATATAGCTTTTGGAGACAGTCCAACATCATGTCGTAGTTCTCTTTACCCCATGCCAGTTGATATTTATGGGTGAGTGTGTGTGCAATGCATGGCGGAATCCTACTGGAGAAAGGAATCGACCGGATTACACACAGATATCGTTGTGTCAGATAGAAGGAAGAAATTGCTTTCTGAAGACTTTATATTCAATGAAAATGTCCCGAGCCGAAGTTGTTACAACGATAGCAACTTGATGGTTTGGGGTGGTTTAAAGTGTTTCCAGGCTCGTACACAAGCGAAAATGCAGGGGGGATCTTGTCGCGTTCTTACGTAATACTTTCAAACCAACGAATGTAATTAAATGGGTTGTTCTAAAAACATTTTAAAGGGACTAAAATTCCCTTTCAGTTTATAATTAAATTATAGTGCACCGTTGCCTAAAGTAAACAGGGGTTTTAATACACTTTGACAGGCATCCCAGAGAAAAAATCTACTCTACATTATTTCTTGATTGAAATAAGTAACGACTGCTCTTCCAATGCAATTGCGTCTTTGTATGTCAACCTATACCTGCTTTCGCATTTTATGGCTGGAGCTGCAACCAATCCCGCTTGCACAATATAAAGTGGGTTTGATATCCCAGATTTAAAAATTGAATAGATATAGTCATATTACTCAAGTACCGAACCAGTTATATTTATAACTACAACATTTACTGTGGCAAAGTCAACGATGAAGGTTACTTACTCGTAGCACTAACAATCCAACCAATCATACTACCATTCCACATAATATGTGTTGACCATATAGATCTATACCGTGTCGCATAGTTTTAATGGATTAGCACAGTAGGTACTAAAGTGAAAATGTATTTCGTGTGTGACTTCAGCGATGTTTTATATTTTTTGAAAGTGTCCGCCCATTGGGACTTTTACTCAACCTCAACTGGCTTTTCGCAATTTACTCTCTATGATGTTGTACGCACAACGTACCGTCTATTTAGCATGCATAGGTACATATACATAGTTTTGTCTGGTGCTGCCCCTTGGAACAACGAGCAAAACTAAATATTGTGGACACATACAGCAGGAGAGATGTGAAAGAGAAATCAAGTGGTTTTACTAGAAAGCTTTTATATTGTTTGACATAATGACAAAGTTGTTTGAAGCAAGGAAAACAACAAAATGGTAGTTTCCCATTGTCGACCGCATTTTGTGATTAAAATTTTCTCCACATCTAAAGACATTCTCTGATGTATACTCCCGAACAAAAGAAGTTGAATGAGCAGTTGTTCATAGAACCTAAACCCCATATGGAAAAAAGCATGTTGCTTATTTCCCGTTTTCACTCTTCATATCCTGTAAATTACTCACTCGTTTAGTCCCACTAAAAGGAAAATGTGTGTGCACGTGAAAAAATAATTATGTTCGTATTCGCCGTCATTGGTCCAGAGTCCGCCAGAGCGGAAAAGCATTTTTATTGCCTAATATTCAACAGCATTACCCCATACGTTCTGTTTGTAATTTACATAACAGTACACGCATCTCCCTTTTTGCATCGAGCTAGTCAATTATGAATAGTTCACTGAATGCAATTACTACGGCATGGAAGGTTGCATTCTAGAGAGCTGCTTTAACATTTATATTTGCTCCTGTGTGAAACCGTGTACCCGAAGACTTGACAACGGGAAAAGCTGTAGAGAAAAGCCCAAGGGACTCATGAGTGTCATTTCATCTAGTGTGCATGTGTGAAGGATTTTGTGCAAATGACTGGTCATACTTTACTTGACTCTATACGGCTGTGCACGTTTCTCTCACAATTTTCCAAACCGGGGCTGCCTTCTGTGGAACTAGTAGTAGCATTTGTCTGAAGCAGAGTCGGTGTTTGTAAAATCCCACTTTCACTCGCGTTGTGTAAGTACCTTGTCAGTTTAAATACGCACGATATGATTCGGCACAATTAGTACAGCTTCTGATCAGGCAACCGGAACAGGACAAATCCCAAATGAGAGGTATTTTTATGCAAGAAAGCTGCCGATAAATTATCATTTCATGATTTCGTGCATACGCGGATATATAGAGGCAGGAGTCGGAATGACTTTACATTTAAAATAATTGGATTCCAAAATATTGTGTCTGTGTTGACTGTTATTGTTATTTAGTTGCGTTGCATGTGTGAGAAGATTCAATCTGAAAGCTTCCCTATTCTGTCGTGTAAGGGTGGATTTCCAAAATACAATCAACACTTTTTTTTAGTTACAAAGCACGCACCACCGTCACGTATCGCACTGATTAGTATTGTTTGTGGTAGACGTCACAAAAGAGAGCGTAATGAATTAGTGTCTGTTTGCATTACTGAAATCCTAATTTCATCCTTTTGTTTTCCCACTTATTTAATTTAAACAAATATAAAAACCACCCCTTTCAGCACATATAACAGGGCAGTTGTCACCAACTTAAATTAATAACATAATGCTGGCGCACACAGAAAAACTAGGAACACATTTCTGTTTAAAAAATATTGGTTTTTTTATTCAAGGCGTGTCGTGCTTCCGAGTCATAAAAATTTATGGGCGCTCCTACGCTTAAATCTAATGGGAGCCCTTGCTTACGAAGCAAAACACAAAACAATGTTGTCAGCGAAAGGCAAACATGCGATTTTTATGTAATGAAATCCAAAAGGGTACTATTTTCGGGAGCTCATTAGTCTAATAACAACAAAAATAATGTTCGGATTGTGTGCTTATGGTATTCCATATATAAACATGTATGGGGTAATCCCGTTACCCACCGCAAATTATACTGAACGTGAATCATTAGTTGGGAAAACATGAAATACTATATGCTTTCATGTATCTACATTAGGCGAAAAAGGTTGTTGATAAATTACAGTTGGCGCTTTCCCTCTATTTTCCTTTTCAGTTAGTCAACACAAGTTTTCCAATACTTTTGTTAATAGAGAAAAAATTCTTGGAAAAAAGCATCGCATGATGTACCTAAATGCGTGAAGAGAAGTAAAATTAGCAAAACAAGTGTAAAAGATACATGAAATCCTATACGCAGAAAGAAAGAGATTGGACAGTAAGCAAAAAAGCCGCTTTCGTAAATCATGCTTTCTCCGCTCGTTTCTGTACCACTCTTTCTTTTTTTCCTCTGTAATGAATTTGTCAGAGCTGACATAGAAAAAACGTAGATAGGTAGATTGGGCGTGAGCACGCCATCACCACCATCCGTAGTTTAAAAAAAAACTATACTTCCAACTACCACGGACTGCTGAACACATTACCGAAAACCGTATCATAAAACGAGCCGAAATTTCAACAGTTAGAATTAATAAATACGTTATATACGCCGTTCTCCGCAGTGATCAGAAGATATAGTTTGAATTACTTTCCGTCTCCCTGTTTTCTATTAAGGCGACTACGTAGTGCGTTACTCCCGGTAAAATATACACTGACCATGGGAAATTTTCCCTTCATTTTTCGCCATTGTGCTCACGCGTTTGCTCTAATAATCAGTATTCCTCCCCTTAAAACTGGAACAAAGGGGAATTCACGCGTGGTCTTTCAAAAAAGGGTATATATGGACGGCGATCGTCCTCCTGCCTCCAGCGGAAACAGAAAAGTAGTGGAAAAACTCACTCTAGCGTTAAGGTAAACAAATTCAGCTTTATTATCACACACACACATCCTGTTACCTACTCACCATTACCTTTTCTATCGAACACACTCACAGGAGGACTAAATGGGAGATTGTTCTATCAGTTTATGCTGTTTTCCCCAAAACTATTATTATCCTTGTCATTCTGAGCGGCGTCACTTCCTAAATCTCGCAACGTATATTTATGGGGGATTGAAAGCCAGCCCCTTTAACGTTCATAAATTACTTTTGTTAAAAGTACCTACCCTATCGCCTCTATTCTCTTTCTCGCACCCTCCCTCCATCATTTGTTATGGGGGCCTGTGTGTGTGAGCATTTTGTATTTTTAATGCTTCCAGGAAATCATCATCTTACCGCATGCTTAGCTACACCACCTACCTATCCATGTGTGTATTAAAGCAAGTATGGACTAAAGTCAGTGGGCGAATAATAATAATAATAATAATAATAATGACTAACGACATGCGCTGAAGTTGAGCCTTTAACAACTTAGCAGACTCCCTGGGCAAATTCTCATTGTTGTTGATGGTCGTGAATAAAAGATATTCACATGCCAGCGCGCGAATAGATCAAATATTTGGATGCATATTTTCGGTTTTGTGCTCCTTTTGGGGACAAAACTGATGTTGGCGGATGAACGTTTTCGCAACACTCCTTTTAGTAAGGTCATCTCCACTGTACGGAGAAGGAATAGAAGGAGGAAAATGCTTTTGTGTGTACGCATTTAACCTGGACCCTACATATTTCATTTCCTTTCACCAGCTTTTCGTTCACACTGCTGCTGTGACACAATTACGACGACAGGAGAATCTAATGCTGCTACTGCGACTCTCTCTAACCAAGCAAGCACTTCGAATTCGACAATTCCACGACGGCATATTTCTGGCTTGCAGTGCACTGCACAGTTAGGTACTCCTACATTTTCTCTTTCTTGATTGTGTACACGAAGGGAGATAGAAAGGAAATTTATTGCTTCTTTTTCATCAGGTCACATTCAGAGAGAAAATAGGTACTATTGTGTGCACCTTTAATCCATGGGATGGAAAGGAGAAAATGGGGACAGTTTGAGAGAGCAGAGAGAAAGGAAAGAGGTATTGACTACTATTAAAACGACATCCAGTTGATGGTATCTATGTAGGTTACTCCCGAATTTCATTATGCTGTCAGTGCGCTCCAAAAACATATATTTTGTATCAAATGCAGCGCATGTGGACAAGTTTGTCATGTTTGGATTGTCGAAAAACGTCCCAGTTGTGGGGGACACAAATAATGTCAATGTCAAATTTTGTTTCAGTCAGTTAGTCAGCTTCCGCTGTTTTCAAGGTACTACAGCCGTCGTCTGTTGAACTTAACTGGTAGGTATTTGTGCAGTCTGCTGTAATATTACATTGCGATATTTCTATTAATTTACATTCAAAAACAGGAAGTGATGATACGTAAGTTAAAAACAAGTCTCACTTTCTCCGCTTGAAAAAACTGACTATGCTCACTAATTGAATTCATTTCTATTGCAGATACGTGGAACTTCCTAAAAATGCTTCGGTTCCGGAATTATCGGAGAAGAGCTGCCGCTGGTGAAAGATTCGTTAAAAATAGGATCTACTCATGACAATCTAATCAGATGGAGTGTTCACGTTGTTGCACGCGTGTAATGAATTTTATCCGATGGTATACTACCACTGGCTATTGTTATCATCAAGGGCTTCCATATAATTAACGTGGAAGGTGTATAAGTAATAAACAAAGCTGCTTTTTATCCCGTATCCCGTTTTTCATTACGTATTCATTTCAGCATCGACCACGGTAATGAAATTTAGTGTAAATCTCCCAATTTTCCTTTAATGAAACTGATAGCTAATGATCTCCGTTCGATATTGCATTTCCCTTCCTAATAAAACCACCACAGCTCCATCATCGTGCTCGTGTACAGTCAATATTGTGTTTGTTTTTTTACTTTGCTTTATTAGTTGAGACTGAGAGATAGAAATTGTTTTGGTTATCCATTGATTGGTAAGCGCTATTGGATGTTTTTGTTTATAAAGCAGACTCCCTTTGTTATTCAATTTACAGGAATCCTTGGTGGAAATAGTGGGCGCATTTTTATTTTGTTGTTGTTAGAATTGGGAAGATGATAGAGACGAAGTTAATTGCTGTTTCTAAACATTTGCACAACTTTTTCATAAATCATTGTTTACCAATGTAATGGATGTGAATGAACAACTTGTTTGTCTCTATATTATCCTTAGAAATCTCGGCCGTTCTTTGTGACTACTGCTCTGTACAAAACTTTCAAAATTAAACCATCCCCCACCAACACAGTCACTATGTCGGGAGTTTTTTCTTTTGAAATAGTAGAGGAGCCATGTGATTATGAGTGGATTATACTTGAGTCGAGCTAGAGAGTAGTAGTGGTGGTGGTAGTAGTAGTAGTAGTAGCAAAGCAGCAGCAGCAGCAGTTCCCAATTACGACAAGCTAATAAATTGCATGGCTCATTCGTTTTCATTACCCATAAGCAAGCACAAAGTGGCAAGAATCCGCACGAGTGCAGGGAGAAAAAGTTGTCTGCTGCCATTGCTATTCTAACCTAACAGTACTTGCTTTCAAGTATACATTCAGCAGTGGCAACAATAGCGCAAACTTTCTCTCTAAACTTGAAGGGCTCTTTTGGTTCATTGAAAAGCAAATGTATGAGTTTGAGGGAGCTTAATGCTGACTAAGCATATGGCTACAAACGAACACAATTCAACATGGCAAACTAATTGGATGAATAAATGGCCTACAAGGAAAAAACCGTTTAGTAACGAGATGAGAAACTACGGTGAAACGGCTTTTCTACGGCAGTTCATCGGAAAAGCAGGAAAAATATGGGAGTACTTTCACCAAAGATTTTGATAGCCTTGTATATAGACTTTTCACAATTTTTTCTAATTGTTCCCTAAATCTAGTTACTAAAGAGATTAAGGTGGCTATTTTTATCCTTTTCGGAGGGTGGGTCGCAGTTTGGTAGCAGTTCTCTCTCTCGCACACACACGTTTTTACTTTCACCGTCACGCATGGTTTTAAACCTAGCGCCCGTCCGTGTTATATGTGTCTCTACCCAGACATTTCAATTACAAATCCCCCCAAACCCCCAAGTGTGAGTAGTTCCTGTTTGCTGAGTTCGAACACACTCGAGGTTACCAGTGATGCTGCTACTATTGCTACTGCTGCTGATTTCACGAGACTACGAGTCTCAATCCATTCAGAGAAATGATCCTCTTACATTAATACTGCAAAGAGAATAATGTAATGAATGGAGTGTGGAGGATGTATAGTTAATGAAATTTCATAAAGCCGTGGACGTGACCCGATTGGGAATGATTACGAAAATATGAGTTTTTCATGATTAGGCGTAATTTCCAATTTCCTTCAGGATTTTCCTCGCAGCGTCCACCACCCCTGTGATTCATAACAACCGTAGTCCTTCATCCGAATATGAGAAAGTGGATGAAAAAAATGCTTCAACATTTTGCTAAAACAAATAGCGCGTGCCTCTGGACCTGGAAAAGGACGACTGGTCATGGGGAAAACCTCGTTACTGTAAAACTACCGAGTGGGCCTTCCCCATCAACGGGGCAGTTTATAATAACCAATTTTAGATAATGTGCAAATGCGATTTAGCATGCAACATGCAACCTAACAAGTGTAAGTTTTCAAGAGAGATCATACCATTGTTGTAGTGATGATGATCAACCAACAGCCTCGTTATCATCAAGAGAATTTTTATGGTAACCACTTTTACAAGAAAGAAAACAAAAAAAGTTGGCTCAACATTCATTCAAATTCATTATTATCCTATGTCTACTCACTCCAACTCTGCACGATTCCATATAATGGATTTTAATCCCATCGGATCCCTCCATAATCGTAATCGTATCTGTAGAATCGTCGATTGCATTGCAGATAAGCTTGTATATATATTTACTTCCCGCATACCCCTGCACCCACTTCTCTCGTAGCATTCACCCAACGAAAACACAACTAAACTGTACAAGATGGTGACAGGCAGAGCCGCATTCTCTACCCAATGCACGTACAGGGCCGTTCAAAATGCTACTTTCTTTTCTCCTTCCTTCATTCAACTGCAGTCGTCTGAATGAAACTCTTTCACACTGCCTGTCTGTAGTAGTATAGGGGAGATCAAGTGGTCACTTCTATCGAAACTCGCCTATTTATATTAAGAATAAACAGACTAACAGTTATTCTGCCTGGTTCAAGTAACCCTGTCTGTCTGTACCGTTGAAATTGTACAATGTCACGAGATCGCTTTGTTATGGGGTTTTGTGCCCACTGCTATATAAATAAATTATGTCTGATGTTACTACAGGAAAGGGTGAAAGCATTATCAGCCATAGCTTTGAACGGTGCATGTGTGTGTGTGTTTTGGTGATTTGGAGAAAATGTTGTTGCTGCACGGGCTCTGCATCTGTATATGGCACTGACAGTATTTGATGAGTACGTTTTTTTGTAAATGCTGTATGATTCAGACGATATATCTCTTAAACTGATTGCAGCTGCTGTTTCTGCCATGGCTTGAAGGAGACGGCGAAAATAGGCTAGCAGACTCGTGTATGTGGCATGCCAGGGGACTTTTGTGGAAATGAAACGTGCCTGTTCCTGCTTGATGTTGTGAAGTACATACGTAACTCGGAGAGTAGTCCGTCCGCCTCTTATTACAGATAACGATAAAGACGGATAATAACGCGTAATTCTCGGAGGATGCACATAAACGCTGAATAGTAGAGAGAGAGACTGCAGCAGAAGCGATTCAAGTTTGAAAACTGCTATGAAATATTACGTGTACGTACCCTTGTCGAGCATTTATTCTTTGCATTCAAATTCAAATGCCTTTCATGAATGGAAGTGGATGAAATTACGGTCGAAAAGCTAATAATGCACATGTGAAGTCAGTACTTTCTTTCTAACAAGATATCCCTAGCTCCCAAGGGGGACGTAAGCCATATTGTAATGAAACGGAGGGAATACGCATCTTCTGCCTAAGCACAGGACGGAAGTGAGGAGAAGAAAGCGGCACAGTGTTAGTGTTCTACCTAATAGGCTTCTGGAATATTCTCGTTGAGGCAGATTTTTGTGGGGAAGTAAAATTAGTGAGCCTCTCAACTGTACAATAACAAAGCAAGTCCTTGGAAGTCGCTGGCTTCTAACGATTTTTTAGACAAAAAATGGAGAAATATTTAGTCCTTTCCGCAAAAATGGGGTTTTATACGATTTCATGAAAAGAGACCCAGAGTGAAGATTCACTGAAGGACAAAGCAGATTTTAGAGGGGATATATGGCTTCCTAATCAATTGATAAAGACAAATACTTCTTAATATTCCAGTCAGCCGGAAAACGAAAAGCAGGGTTATTTTATGAAAATTTCATTTTATGACGAGACCAAACTTGAAACTGTACGATTTACATCCTAAGAGTAGATTGCTGATAAAAATCAAAATAATTTCTCCGGCAGTAGTGGGTACTTTAATTTTTGATCAACATAGAAAACATCAGCAAATTAGATACATACTTTTTCGCATTCTTAAAAAATCTGTTTCTTTTTTTATTGAGAACGCATCATTAACATTTCGATAGTAAGATTTCTAGTCCTCGTTATTTCTTTTGTGTGCTTATACTCATCAACGAATTCAATTTCTTTATAGCAAATGAAAAAAATGTCAAACTTAAAGAAACGACGACGCTTTGAAAATTTCATTTTTCTTTTGTCTTTGTCATGATTTTCAGTAATGAGGAATACTAATGTTGCTTGAAATAGACAAGGCAGCATTATTCAACCCAGTCATGCATCCTTGAGGGATTTTACGAAAAATAATTATTTCATAATAATAATATCTACCCACACAAACCAGAAAATCGTATCAAACCAGAAACCAGAAAATATTTTGGGCATCATTTTGTGACCGTAAAGCCTTGATTCCGAGTTAAACCACATACCCTTATTTCTTCCTTATTTTCTGTACGTTTCACGTTTAGCATCACCTATTTAAGGACTGCGCCTGTTAGAAGGATATATACGGTATAGATGTTTTCTTTGATAAAAACATATGCACCTACCTACTTAAATTATAATTACTTCAGATAATCATTAATCAGCGTGCTTCTCTTACTTTCTCTTTGTGAATTTCCCTTATATTTTCTCGTATTCCAAGAGCCAACAAGACCTATAAGGCGCTTCTCCTTTCTATTCTCCAGCTCCAGCTTCATTTTAAGGTATTAGTAGCGCCATTACACGTTACACGTCACGGGGTGATGCAGATATCATCCTGTTCTGAGTATTATTATCCATACGTGAAAGCTCGCGTCGTCTTTTTCAAATAATAGACAGAAAAAGAAGGATAGTAGTGGTGGTGGTTTCCTCGTATATCCCGTTCCCATTCATCCCATTCTTTTCTTATGCCTTCAATTCCTCATTATCATCTCAATCCTATTGTCATCTCAAGGGACTACACACTGTTCCTCAGTCTCTCCCTCTTTCTTCCTCTCTGTCTTCTCGTTTGGCTATTACGAATTCATCCGTCCTTACAAAAAGGGAGCTAACGGGATGAACTCAAAAAATATGGCGAATAAAAGAAAAGTTTGATACGGTTATAATAAGACCTTCTCCTACAACAGCAGCCGTATTTGAATTATACCCGTGAAAAATGAGAGAATCTTGAGAAAGGACGATAGCAGCCGAAAAAACGTATATGTTGGGCTTGTTCACCCTGTATAAACACCAATCCTTGGATCATAAAAAAGGATCAAGAGTAGTCGTACACCGTCATAGTCGTACGTAATGACAACAAGACAACTGCTCCTACTACTACAGCTTCGCAGTTCCATATGAAAATATTATTATAGGAAGACAATTTCATGTTTTATATACAAATTCCTGGTTGTGCGTGTATTCGGGAGGATATACACCTATAGTGTACACTTGTAGGCCAGACAAAATGCTAAGCTTATGTAGGGATTCATAACCATACGATGTCAGGCGTAACAATAAATGAAAAAATAAAAAAAGAAGAAGAAAGCCCTGAAATGTCTATTCAACTGTTCCCTACGAAAAAAAACATGGGAAAACGGATCGGCAAACGGAAGGAAATGTGCAAAAGTATGCACGATAGAGGAAGTGAGAGAGATGGAGAAAAGGAGAGAGAGAGAGAGGGAGGATATCAGAGAAAGAACAGCCAGAAGCATTATTGGATTGACTTTTCCCATTTTGCTGTCAGCAGCCCCCTCTACACACTTTTTCAACGTGCTGAGGAAAATGGGAATATAAAAATATAAGAAAAAATTCACTCTCTCTCTCTCCGCTCAACCAGCCATCATCATTTTTTATTACTAACCAGCTATATAAGGTTGGCTAGTAGTGGTAATGGTGGTGGCAACATGCCTAGTCCGTTTTCCACCTTTTTGTAATAATACTCGCACTGACGCAGGAGTTCAGGGGTACATGTCTTATAGAAGATAGAATCCTATTATTACAGGCGGTGGATATAAGGGGCACTTTCTGGGTATATTGACGGTGGTGGTAGAGGGTGACGTTGGAGGTAACCTCCAATTATAAGAATGATGGTAGCCTGTCGTGAAGGTAGGCTGACGATGATGTTGATTATTATGTTGAAGGTAGTGTGGTAATGGTGGTGGCTGGTGTTGGCAGGTGACGAGACGAGAGTCTAACCACTGCCATAAGTGCCCCAGTAAGTAACCTGCCTCAGCAACCCCCCGGAAAATGTGGAAGATTCCGCGTGTATGTGTGCGTGTGTGGGTAAACGAAATGTCTAATATAAAAAATGGCGCTGATGATGATGATGATGATGACAAGAAGGTACGCAGTAGTGGGGAGGAAATGAAACTGGCTTACAGCCCTACGTGAATAGTGGGCTAATCTTTGCGGGGAATCTATTTTTGTGTCCAACGACTTTCTCTTAACGTGATGCCTGCGAGTATACATATATGAATGTGTGTGTCTGCTAGGAGAAAGTAGAGGTGCATTTGAGTGTTATTAGTTTTTGTGTGTACACTTTGCTAGTGGCAGCCACGGTGGAGGTGGTGTACGGTGTACATCTGTAAGCAAAAGCTCAGATGTCCTTTAATTAAGTTTCTGATTCCGAGCATCACATCAGTGAGATCATCAGATGTGAATGTAACCGGAGAGCAGAAGGACAATTTCCCTTTTTCTTTCTGTGGAAGGAAGGAAATTTTTTGCTCGTTAAAATCCAATCCGTCTCTCTGGATCTATATCTCTCTAGGTGAGATGGGTGAGACGTGGCTTTTTGCCTTTAGTGCAACCATCCCGATTAATAATAATAGCAATTTTACTCCTACTTTTGCAGCAGGTTACATCATGCTAAGGTACAATGTTTATGGTCCGGCAGACAGTTAGCTCATGCAATATAACAAGGTAGTATCAAATTGGTATCTTCTTTTAGCAACTGTTTTCAGGAGAATGGCACGTTTTGTTGCTACAAGTCATGTTGGTTGCCCATCATCATCATCAAAATATATACATATACGTACAGCCGGAGTTCAGCCTTTGTTTAGTGTATTCGCCAGAATAACTAGTAACCCGGTAATGTTTGTTCAGGTTGTAAAGTTTATCCTCGAGTCCGGTAGTAACATAATAGTTCCAGATAACGAAGGTACGAAAACAGCTTGGGGTCTTCACGTAAACAAAACTAATATGACGACAACATTTACGAGGTATCCAATGGACATTTTTTTCTCCTTCTAGAACAAACAACTCGTAAAACCCAACGAAACGTGGGTTGATGTGCCAATTTGGTGCCAATACTGTAGTCCTGCTGCTACTAAAAATATTATTATTTGAAGCTAATCCTGCGAGAGAAAGTAATCGGAAATCACGCGGGTTCTGGTTTAAAATTGAATATTTTCCTGCGCTCTCGCTGAATTACGGAGCTAGTTTGTACCTTCCTGTACAGGGAGTAATCTACTTAATAAGGAAATTGCGAAAAAAGATTTTATCATGCAAAGCAATTATTATAAATAGCCACTTCCATTCTAGTTACAAAATAGTTAGAGACACACGATGTCTATAGGTGTGTGTATGTATATTCAGAGGGGAATAAATAAACATCAATTTGATTCTCGCGACTTTTAATTGGACTCACTACAGGATTCTCTGCTCCAGCCCTGGCTATGAATCATCATTATAATGAGAATTGGAAATCTGATAAGGCTTCAAGCACACATCTCAATCCCAATACCAGATGTGCTGGAAAAAACTCCAACTTGTACTACTAGTCCACGACCAACACGACAATCAAGTGCGGTTTGACGCTGGAAAAAGGCACAAGGACATCAGCAAATACACACTTTTTATTTCCAACTGTCCATGTACAACAGCCAAACTTGTGTGTGTATGTCTGTATGGAAGGAAGATGTGTGGGAGGGATAAAAAAAGCAGCAGCAAGACGAAACCCCATTTTTGCGGACTGATTTTTTTTAGAGAACTAGTCTGTGATAAAAACCACTCTCGTCGTGCTCATTGCCAGTAACAGCAAATATTTTCTAATCGTTCATGTCCAATCCTGTTTTTGTTGCTGTATTAATTGCGCAAGTGGAAATGGACTCCATGTCAAGTATGTTCCCATTTACGACCCATAGAGTGTCCTCCGTTCCAAAATATTGATACAATGATTCAATGTCAGCGAGTCTGCATTTAAATATATGTCTACTTTGCCAGTTTCGATAAATATGAGATAAAAAACATTTAATGACGGTTCCGCAGCGTTTTTTTCCTGTGACGCTAACTTATCTGCCGGGCGGGGAGAATTTATTACAATATTTTTCACTGGTAGTGCCCCTAATCTGTATTTTTTGTGTTGCTTCGACTTAGAGGAGGCGGATGGTTTATGAAAGTTCTATAGCACTTGACTTTAAGCAGCCGTGTATAATGAAGAAAGATGTCAACAGTTTTTATTGCCAGAAATATATTGTCGTTTTTATTTCCCAATTGAACTTTAGCAGGGAGTTCATGAGCCATAAAATATTTTTCAAGTAGCTGGTAATGGCTCGTATTTGTATATGACTCGAGCGGGGAACGGTACCTACATATCCGCAATGCCTCGCCGTATTTATTTATAATTGGCTCATAAGTACATAAAATGTTCTTTTAAATTTGAACTACACCGAAACACACTGCGACCCATTCACATTTATATGATGAATCACTTTCATGTTGACGTAAAATATTTACCATCTGCCCATTACAAGACAAGGCAGTTGACTATCAGGCATTTAAGTACTCTCCTTGGACCTGTAATAACGAACATGAAGTTATCCATTGAAGTAGGGTGCCCTCCAGTCATAAAGTGAATGGACCACAAAACTCGGAACTTTATTGTTGTGTGCACTTCTAAGAGATACATGGACGCTTTATATTACGTTCCCCCTCAGTGAAAGCACACACACACACACACACACAAGTCAACAGCAAACTTGCAATAAAGGCCAGGCGAGTAGCTCTCTGTTTTGTTGAAACTATTCAAATAATATGAAATTTCATATTATGAAAACTCATAAAATATTAATATTACATACAGCGTATGCGACACAGTCTTGGGTAATAACGGTACAGAAAAAACATTCCGGACATGTGACTCCATTCCGTCATAACTTTGCTCAGTTCTAAAAAGTAAGACTTTTTGCATAACATACGGACATTCATAAAAGTATGTAAATGGTAAACAATGCAACAACAACAACAGCAACAACAACGGAAAATTGCCATTTTTACTACTTTCATATTCCCATTTCTCGTCAACACACCAGCCAGAGTCGCGTTACCCAGCCGAAAATATAAGAAAGGTAGCCCAAGAGCGCGCATATTAGCCTGTTTTTTATTTTATTTGTAAGAAAAGAGAGAAAAAAGAAGAAATTTCGCCAGTTGTGCTACACACACGCCGGGCATACACTTAAACACACATTTTGAGTTTTAAAGCACTTTTCTTAAAGAAATCTCAAGCCTGCTTGCTACTCCTAAACGCTCTCTCAGTTTTTCATTTAAAACAGCAACAAAGATGAACTTAATGAAGTAAATAGGAGACGAAAGAGTTAAAATTAAGTCGGAGCAGATGTGAGCCCACTTGCGTATTTATGTCAGAAAATTTTTCCAGGATGTGAAGCAGAAGCAAATAACATTAGTCTTCGCACAAGTGCACGGGAAAAATCCCTACACATTTTTCCACCAGTAAAAGCAGGCATAAGCTCCGTTACGTCAGATATACGAGAATCTTCTCTTTAGTATACTCTCCAGCTCCATATATATTACCTGTCTTTCCCGGGTTTGTTTTACTCCAGCCAAAATGCCACCAGAAAAGGGAGCATATGGGAAAGCGAAAAGGAAATCTTAGAAAAAACTATTCAACTATTCATTATTATCAAGTATCACCAATAATAATAGTGAAAACAAGGCTTCCTTTAACCTTTTTGCTATAAAGTCGTCTCCACCTCGAGGATATGAATGTACGAACAAAAAAAAACTACCCGCACGCTGTTGAGCGGCCAGCACGTACACATGCATTACTCATTACTTTATTTCAGATGACAGAGCATCAAAGAGTTCACTGGAGCATTCAATAAAAGGTATGTTACAGGAAGTTGTAAAGATATAAGATATATAGTACGGAAGCGGAGGTACATGTACATAAATATTAAAAACCCAGCTAGTAATAGGTAAAGACAGCCAACTCAAATTTGGGCGCGCGTATCAAAAAAATCTCACCCAAAACTTTCTAACCAGACAGACAAAGGTTAGCATGTAGTCGTAGTACGTTTTGAGGTAAAAGTGTATTTTAAAACGTAATAATACACTTGAGAAGAGAAAGAAATGAAGAAAATGTTATTACAGGCTGACACGAGTAGTCGTCGTTTGGAGAAAAGAGAGAAAGCAAGTCGACATCATATAGTAGTAGTAGTTCCTTTCAAAATTTTCCGAGTATTGCTGGTAGTACGTTGTAAACGTTGTGTGTTTATTATGAGAGATAATATGGGTGTACGGTGTACCTGATATTAAACTATCTCAATAGGTAGACAACATGTCTCGTTTCCACCCCGCTCTTCCGTTTCTTTCTCTGGTTTCGTTTTGGGTTAGCTGGGGTGGAAAGTGTCACACCTGGCGTAATTCATTTTCCGTTTTCCCCTCTTCTCCGCTCGCATTGCAGGCATACGTTTATGTATCTTTATCACCAGAAGCGGAGAGAGAGAGAGAGATGTGCCTGTGTATAGGTATATAATAATAGACAGTCGTAACTTTGTTGGATAACTCGAGACACTCGCAGATGTTGCCACTTTTACCATTTTAACTAACCAAATAACCCTCTCTCGCACCTTTTTAGCCCTTCTCTGCTGAAGTCTTCCGAGAAAATCCAAATGTAGACATGATTACACCGCCCAAAAGCACACACAAAATGGAGGATATTTGCAGGAAATTAAGTGCATGATTTGGTTCTTCTTCCACTCGACAAACAAATGCCTCCTCTCTCCCCCGGTACTCTTTCAGGTCGGATGATTATTGTCGACATTTTGTACCTAGGAGTCATTATCTGGGACAAGGGAAAGGATTGTATAATTTGCATGATTACTTGAAGAGCTTTATTTTGGATTTGAAATGGTGTCATAATGTTTTGTACAGAGAGTCATAATAATAAAAATAAAGTTCGAAGAAAAGTCAAGATTTCCAATTATGCGCGGCAGTTGGCATTATCTAAACGACTGTGTACACACCACACGCTACTACACACTCTCTCTCTCTGTATAGCGCGCGTTTCCTCTCTTTTCACTTCCTCCAAATCTAATCTGGTTACTTTCCGTACGCTCCCAGGTTAAAGCAGGAAAAGGCTTTTGGCACCCAGTCACTGTCGAGTAAAAATGTATATGTGTGCATGTGTGTGTGTGTGTCTAAATGTGATTTCCTATTCACTGACGCAGCAAAGAGAAAGTAGGCAACCAACTCCGCACAATACCCACATCTCAACCCGCACACTTGGAGGGTGATGGTGATGATGATGATGATGGCCCGTATTGCCACCTCTCTTTTCCAATTACTTCTAGTACTTTGTACACGGAACTGCTGCGTAGCTGAAGTAATCTTGTTATAAAGTAATAGTAATGTTATAAAGGCAGTTGCTTCAACAAGTCGCAATAATTCCAACAAGACATTTAAAGTGATGAGCAATAAAATGCTTTGGTAGTAATAACGATTTCGTTTACAAGGAGTTTCTCCGCCAAAAAACGGAAATGACATGACTATTGAAAATAAGGAGAATAGAAAGGAAAGAAAGGCAACACGACTGCTGCCACTACTGCTGCTGCTTGTAAGCGTGACGTTGGAGCATTCCACTTATCTGGGAAAATCGCAACGGAAACTGTGGAATTAGAATGGAAATTTCTTGTACATATTATGCATGCAAAATCCTCTGGAATAATAACGGAATGAAGCACTGTGGTTAGCACTTCTTTTTAAAGATATGTTATTCCACTAGCATACGAGCAGCGCACAGCTAGAGACAAATTGGATGTTGTCTTTGTTCCTATCTACTATATATTACGTTTACGTTGTACTTAAAAGAAAGAAGAAAGAGAGAGAGAGGAGAGGAGGGGGGAGATTCAGAGAGGCATTTTCTAAAGACACGTCGTTTCAAAAGTGAAACGTAGTTTTTCAGGGTAATAAATGTAGGGAAATTTTCTTTTGCAAGAAATAACTCTAATAATGATACCAGGTTTTCCTTTCCTTTTCCTAATCATCCTTCTCTGGAATTCTTTTAGTGGGGAAACAAGATTTATTGATGGTGATGATAAGCATGTATTTTCCGAGAGATAGTGGCACTCTGTTGACCAAAGAGACTGTTGTCCAATTTATTTCTTGAATGCCTGGAATAACAGGGGAAACGACACAAACTACAAGATGGCTGTTGGGAAAGCGGAAAACCATGAAATATGGAATATTTAAATGAAACACCAACCAAGTGGTTCCCCCGCATACTAACTACATTCCTTGCACCTCTCATATTTCCCTTCCTCTCGTGTAAAAGTCTTTTCACATTCAGTCATGAATACTAATCGGCCAAGATGTCGACACACTTGTTTTATTGGCAAGCAAAGTAGAAACCACATCTAAGATGAAACAGGCGGAGGATGTTGCAATAACAAGAAATAACCTCTCTCAAAAAGGTTTAGGGGGATACACACGCTGCACATGTCTTGTTGGAAGCTACACTAACAAGAAGACGTACGTATATATAGCAGCCTATTAAATGCAGGTAGCTGTTACAATTACAACACCTTCTCCCACTGTCCGGTTTGTCTTTGCTTGATATTACATCAAGAAAGGACTCCACACACGGAGAGAGAGAGAGAGCCCAACGTCATCGTTGAATTTCCCTGGGAGAACGTTCCTATCCCTGCCTTCTATGCTGTGTGTGCTCTTGGGGGAAAGGAGGAGTTCGGTAGGAGAAACAAAATTCTAATTTAATGCTAATTTGATTGGATTTTCCATTCTCCATCTAAACTTAATTGAGTTACTCCGTTCTTTTACAACTTTCATTTTGTTACAGACGAAACGAAGAAGTGCCCTAAAAAAGTAAAAGTCGGTCGGCCTGTCCTCCCGACGGGGAAATAGCAGGTGCTAACAGAAAAAAAGTTAGTTTTAGTTATATGATACGCGAACGTCATGGTGCAGGAGCTCCTGTGATCTTTCCTAGAGCCCCGATTACATATTCAGCTTTCCTTCTCTCATCCTCCGAGAAGACCGTCGCCCGAACAGGTTTTCGGGGTTCCCTGAAAATGAAGCTGGCAGCTTTATAATCGTCTTTTTCTTCCCTCCCTGCTATATATGGTAAAGGTGACCAAAAGTAGGGCCTAACTCAAGACAAAAAGTTAATGATTGTATTTTACACCAGGGAAAGCTGCCTATAATGCTGATTCCTTTAATCATCATTATACAACATTACACATGCATCTAGTTTCTTCCAGAAGAGTTTAGCCCTTGCAGTCAGTTAAATAGAAAAGGTATCGAGAAAGTAGTACTGGAGAGTGAGAATAGGGAACAGTGCACTGCAGTACTACTACTACTAGTGGGGCATTTCCTACGTGACTTGTGTCTCAACGGGTTATTTTTCCATCAGGATTGATGGAATTGAATTGCTCCAAATATCAGCCGGAGAGACACCCAGTGTCGAGGAAGGAAGCAACAGAAATGGTTGGAATAAATGAAATCTTCATTGTATGGAGTCATTCGTTTAAGTTACTCGAGAGAAATAAAAAAACTCGATCTGTGCGTGTAGATTTCCCTGGAGTAAGTGAGCAGAAGGGAATGCACTAACAAGTTCTCCTTATATTCATTTGGGGATTTGCTTCGTGAGGCGATGTCTTTTTATTATGATGAAAAAATGCTGGCTAGTTGTGTGCATGTATTACTATAAGGACATAAGTGGATGTGAGAATGAACTCCGGAATGAATTCTGTTTTACATTTTCCAATAAAATTGCACAACGGAAATAGATGGGATTCGAATACACAAGTGAGATGTCCTCTCTACTGCTCTGCTATACGGCGTTTTGAAGTGGTTCCCCTGTTAAAAAGCGTTTAGAGCGTTCTTATAAAATGGGAAATATTTTTTGCATTTTTAAAAGACGCTAACAAATATTATTTACAGGTACCAAATTGAGTTTGGCGTTTGTAGGCCATCTTTTTATCACGCAGTTATTTGGTATGTCATAAATCTGGGGAGTTTTCCGGGACACTCGGGTGTGATGATGCTTATTCAACAAAAAAGTAAATTAAATCTGTGGAAATTAACTTTGCTCCGTGCTACTTTCTTTCGGGGAGAGAGTCTTCTGGGTTTCTGCTGGGAAAGCGTTCTTCATGCTAAGTAGTTTTTGGGTTGTCGTCGCCTCCGAAAAAAGTAATCAAATTTATCAGGGATAAATGTTTTTATTAAGCAAAAGTTAACTGAGCATCCAAATGCGGTTCGCTTCAAAACTGGCACTTCCAGAGTTTTTGCGGTGAAGGGAATTCGGGATACGCAAATAGCCCCGCAGTTGTTGGTTCTTGTTGTTGTTGTTGCTTATTTACATTTTTTAGATTTTAACAACTTTCTCTAGTATAATCTTATTACCAACCGAAATTAGAAAGTCAACTGTAGTGTGCTAGTGTGCAGTTTAGGCAGATGTTTGCTCCACTCGTGTACTTCATAAATTGCGAAGCCACGACTTCTGGTGCGGCGTGAAGTTGCGAAATTGCCCCATTTTCGAGGGAATGACATACTCTAATACTAATTTGGTTACACTCACTGTGTTAATTATCACCAAGTATAAGTGGAGAGGCATATTGAATGAGGACAACCAACTTTTAGATTTGCTTCGTTTTGTTTTGGTGTCACAATGTCACGTCGCCAATCGTTGTTCTGTAGGTAGAGATTCTGGGTGTGTAACAGACTGTTGAGATTGTCAAGACCGCCAAGGCTAAAATACTATCCTTGTAATATATACGGTATAAAGAAAAGGCTGGCTCCATCGTAAAAAATTTAAAATCCTTTCGAAAATTCCTTTGAATCTTTTTATGTAACCCTTTAGATACACAAGCTTATGAGAGATATAAAAGTTGAGACTGTCAATTTCCTATAAGGAAGAATACAAGTTATATGGATGTCTTTGTGTTATTATTTCCTTTCCATCAAGTTCACAAAATCTAAAGAGGACAGCCTTGATGAGATCAAACAATGGAAAATGTAACGATATGACCTTTCATAACAACCACGTCATTTTTCTATTGAAGATTTTTTCATTTTGTGATTTTCACATTACTAACAAACGACACCAGTACATTTCTCTGTAATAAAAGGGAAGGTTCCACAGTTGTGTGGAAAGGTAACCACAAATAAGACAATGTTTTCTTATTTATGTTCATAAAAATGATTCCAATACATCTTGGACTATTTGGTTTCACTGAATACTTGTAGCTATAAACCTTGAAAACATCATCTATATATCAAATCTAACCTGCATGATAGTATCTATGTAAAAAAAGCAAATATGTATATGATTTTGTGAGATCCAAAATCCTTTTTACGTTATTATAATGAGTTCATCTTTGCATTTCAAAAAATCCAATAGTACAATGTGGCTGTTGCAACTATTCTCGCAAAAAGTATATAGAAATTCAAATAAATAACAAAATACGTATTTTTGCTTTACATAAAGAACCTTGGAAAACAGTCACAACAAAACAACACCATCACGTCTATTTAGTAGCATGAATATAATAATAACCATGCAAAGCCGTGTAAAATCAGATCATGAATATTTCTGATACACCACTCCTATTCCAGATAACAATTTCAGTGTCACCAATAGAAAATTACTGTTAAAGTTTTCCTCTTATTACTATTATTATGATCCTTTTTATTCCTTCCAACAGCTGCTACACATATGAATATAATATCTCCATTCCAAGAAAATAACAAAATGAAGATGCACGATAGACAAAAAACAACTGTTTACCCGCTTCGTGCTGGAAACAGGGAGTTACTTGTGTCCGGGGCAAACAGAAATCAGCGAAATACCTATACGCATATTGTCACTAAAAATAGCGCTTCGGAGACACCCGTTACGTACAACAACAAAAGTGAATTGGGCTCTTTCCACTTTTTGGTTTATTGTTCCTTTCTTGTCAGGCACAAGCAGAGAAAGCAGGAGTAGTTAGACATGCAATACCCCTAAGGATATTTAGCATTCTTAGCGAATGATAAAGATGAAGAGGAGCTAAAGATATACATTTAGAGAGATAGAGAGAGAGAGAGAGAGAGAGAGAGAGAGAGAGAGAGAGAGAGAGAGAACAACTGCATAACTTTATACAGTTCTAGTTACACGGGTAACTTTCCTTTTACTCGCCTACATTTTCTCCGGTTTGGCAGAGCAGAGAAGAATACACTTAGAAAATGAGATGATAATACCACCAGACTCCTGCGGCAACTCCAGTTCAGAGGGAGAACCGGTGGTGATATTAAAATGAAATCCCAGATGTGTTTACTACATGTAAATTATTTGCCGGAGGATTAGATTGTGCAGTGGAGTAAAAGAATAAATACTACTGCTATTCCACGTGCACAACGTGATGGCGGCACGACGTGCATTATAATGTTTATCTCGTGTAGTGTGGTACGAGTCTTGAGGTTGGGAGAAATTTTAAGACATTCCATTTCTCTCTCTCTCCCTCTTTCTCCTTCCAAAACTCTTTCTTCGGAATATAAGTTGATGAATCTTCTCATAAAATAACCGCACAAGAATGCGGAGTAAATGCTCTTTGTTTACGGAATGTCACACAAAAATGTTGTTTGCCTTGCTCCAATGGCCTGCACCTATTTCCTTGTAGGGATACTCACTCTACCGTCACTATTCACAATCACAATTCAAATTGCCTTATTTTCACCACATTCATAATCTCTAACAACACTTTTACATTAGGGTAAGTTTACAAAACAACGTTTCGGTATTTTCCGAGGTTGGAGAAAGCATTCAAAATTATTCATAATAGTCACCAGGATAATTGATGTCTCTTGGAAAAAGGCTCACTCCAACGCAAATAAAATTGTTTCCGTTAAAAATGTTTTCTGACCTGCTAACGGCGACAGGATATAAGAAACGGCCGGGATACAGTGTACACACCCAACCAAAGTTTAATTAAACTCGAAATGTAACTTTGCTAATGCTGCGAGGAAAAGACGAAAGGTCTCATTTTTAATTATTCTTAGCGATATTTAATTAATCTCATGGGAAGAAAGTTGTGTTGCGTAACTCCGTGAAAATATTATTACGTTTGCTGTTTGCTTCATGAGGACGATTTTCTTATTTAATGTACAAACATTCTTAGAGTGCACAGAAAAAGAAACTTGTAATGGGCATCAGCCTGCATATATTTTATTTGGAATCTTAATTACTTCGTGAGTAGATGTCGGCAGGAAATTTTAAATAAACAACACTAATAATTATTTCTCGAACATGCAATGAAGCGACGGTTACGAAACACTTGTCTACAACTCCCCTTATTTAACACTATGCGAAATATGAACGCCGAATGCAGGAAAACATTTCATATAATATAATAGCTTCCCAAATTGCATAACAGCTTTACATAAGATTTAAAAACCTTTTTTGTACACATACGGAATAATAAAGCCTTCTTTTTGATTACCTTCCACATATTTTTTCTCTCCGTTCTGCAGTAAAAACACAATGGGAAAAGGGGCTAGTAAGGGACTCTTTCCTGTCTCTAATTTCGCTGGTACGTCTACATTACTTCACAAATCACTTTGTACTGTGCAGTAATTACAAGCATTCAAATTTTCTCTTTCTGGTATAAGTTGGCAATTCCTGGGTTTTATTTAGTACTTAAAAAACTGGCTTACGGAGTACATGTATGTGATAGTGAAGTGAAAGTTAATATTCACAACGGGAATTTGTAGAAATAACCGAAAAGAAACCTGAATGAAGTCCCGCAGTGTAGTTTTTTGCATAATATTAAGCAACAAATATAGCAGCAGCAGCAGTAGCATCACAGTTGGCAACTGCGCAAATTAATTTGCCATTTCTGGCCATATGGATTACTTCATCTAGTGAAAGGAAGGAGAAAGGGGATAAAAATGCAGAGAGAAAGTCCACATTGTGTTAGGCTTCCCTGTTTCTTCTCCGTTTAAGCATGTAGCTTGTATGTACCGCAGAAAATGTTTTGTTTTCTGATGTATGAAAATTGCAATTTAATTTGTTCCAGAAGCAGAGCATGCCGTCTATATTTTGAAAATTAACTTTGAAATAGCCCGGGTTGTGGGGAAAGTAGCAAGAGAATGGACGCAAGATGGGAGAAAAGGCAATAGTACAGCAGAAGTGAAAATTAATCCAATCCTGTGTCAACTCTATACCTGAAAGCATCTCGAGAAAATCACCAAGCTATATACACACACAAACGCTTATTGTGTTTTCCCCTAAACTTATATCTATTTTCCAGGCCTACTTACTACTATGTACACGGCATATTTATTTCAATCCCCGATCCCCAGCTTTATGAACCGAATACAGATGCTTTGGCATTTTTACTGGAAAGCTTTCCTAGAAAATGGGACCTCATTTCTCGGAATTCACCCCACGCATACCTATTAATTCGTCAGGGGAATTAACAAGGCATATTGTGTACTTGAGCACTATTTCGCAGAATGAGTATCCTGGAACGGAAATACGGACCGATAAAACAACTGTCATATGTTTAAGCAACCGGTACATCCATTCGGGAGACCACATGGATTGGTGTACATGTTTTATGTACAGTAAAAGCAAACAAAACAATTATTGCAAAAGGCAGCTCCAGTAGACGGGATAACGGAGCTACTTAGAAAAAAAACTGTCGAAAAATGTAGTAGTCACCCTTTGTGTACCCGGAAAACAAGTTTTTTAACGAATAATTTCAGCCTTTCTTTTTTTCTTCTCCGGCGTAAATGAATGTTGAGTATGGTGAGATGACGGAATGAGGTTTCTCTTTTGTATCCCCTGTGTCGTTTAAGAGATGATGCCTCCATTTAGCTGAATTCTTTTCCCATTCTGAGGCTGTGAATTGCTGCTGTGGGCTCAAATGAGCTCGTAAAAAGTAAACTGCCGTCCTCTTTATGGGCGTATATTTATAATGGCTACTCTGTTAAAACAAGTACCTACTTAGGAGTGTTTAGTCCCGGGTAAGAAATGCTTAGATATGATAGGTTCATAAATATTATATTTTATATAATTCTGGAACAATGAAAGTGCAAAATCATTCTCGTATGTACATTTTTTTCTGTGTGTAATATGTACTATTTCCGTTACACTACATAAAGCCATAATGCACTTTTCGGGTGCTTAGCAGAACAAGGGAACATTTTCCGTCATTTTCCTCCCCGACTTTTATGAACCTTATCAACCGCCCAAAAAAACGTGCATGATCTATAAAGGGACATGTGAATAATATACCGGATCGCCACTATATATAAAAGTTGGCTGTTCAACCCCAATGGGAAAATCATGTTCGTCCATGAAATGTTTAGGTTACTTTGCTGAAAGTAGGGAAAAACAAAAAAGTAAAAACTAAACTTTCCGGCTGCACAACCCTGTCTTTGTATATGTCTATACGCGGTATTCCCTATTCTCATAGATGGCTGAACCGAGAGAGGGAGAAAAAAAGATGAAACGGCGGATGCGAGCACAAAGAACGAGCCGATATAGGCGCACAGTGGAAAATGAAAACCGAACTTGAGAGTGAATGAGCTGAATAACAAAAATATTTATGCTTTTCAATTCATAGGTCACCTAAAGCCTTTTCGGTTCATAAAAGTTGTGTAACGAAAGGACGGTCGATGTGATAAGCAACAGTAAAGAGAGAGGGGGACCTACGGTGCACATAGTCGCGTTCATAATTGAAATGTAGTCGTGTCTACTGCGACTGTATTTACATTCATGCATAATGTATCATCATAAGCATTAGAGTTTATATAATCCGACAACATAAAACAGTCCCTTTTCAACATGTCACTAGTCAACTAGTCCATTTAAATTATTAGCTATACTGACTGATAAGGTCATGGAGCTCAACTGTTTACGGGGAAGTTGTATACGGCAGTTGTTGTTGCGTTTACTTTTTAAAACCTGTACCCTTTCCACTTTTTTGTCAGGAGGGAATTAATGATGGCGTAATGCCATGTCGCTTTGATATTTCACGCATTTTCATCACATCACTCACGTGATCCTATAAACAGAAACAGGGTAGGAGTACATATGAGATAGAGGGAAAAAGCAGAAATGATTAATAAAAAAAAGTTTGAACATTTCAAGGATAAAATATTACATTTCTCTGACTCCAGTCAAATAATCTTTTCATCATTACCTTCCCAGCAGAGGCTGACTGGCACTGGGGAAAAGAGAGAAAAATGGTTTGTCGAAAATAGATGAACACGAGGCAAGGGAAATCTCCCAACAGAAAAAAACTAGGAATTTCTCCCTTTCCTTTTCCGTCTTCTCATTTTCTTACATACACACAGAACTCGAACAGTTTATACTTTACGTCCCTAGGTAATACGTATTTATGAGAAATGGACATCATAAATCTGCCGTCAGAATCTGCACACTTTGCCAGATATTGGCTTCTTTGTACAATTTACTGGCTTTAACCAGGAGGAAATTTCTCATGAAAGAATTTCGACAAAGGTTTTTACTACACGTAATGTATCTCCCCCACCCCTGCTTATAGGCTCCTCGGCTCCAATCTCAGGGGTGGTGGATGTATTTGAAAGAAAGTAATTGAGGATTCATTTATTGATGATACCAATACCGACATAACTAGTATACTTATACTAGTAGTTCCATCTTTTCACCAACATTTTTTTGTACGTTGCGTTGATATATGTACAGGTTTATTTGTAACGGAACTGTGGAACTGCGAACCATAGTATGGCTACCGCAGCAGTGAGAAAATCAAATCTTGTGAGCTTATTTGGTTTACCGAGGAAGTCATAAGAGAAATCAAATATACATTTGCAAAAATTGAAAATGGCTCCCAAAATGGTAAAACATTAGATAGACGAGAGATGAAAAGAAAATGGGAGGAGAGAAAAAAAGTTTATGAAAAATATGCTAACAGAAAGCCTTATGGTAAAAAATATGACTCGTGGTGCCCCCCGATTTCTTTCCTAGAAGTATATATGTATGTGATGTTTGACGCAGTTACTCTCTCTCTCTCCTCAGAGGTAAACAACGAAAAAGTAAAAGTTGAGAGAAAGTGGTCGAAATGCTTTCTTTTTTTTCTCTTTCTCACGTATTTACTACTCTGGTTTGGTTTGTGGAGTCCATTATGCAAAAAACGGGGGTGAATTTTTTCTCTCTACCTTTTCGTTTCCCTGCAGGATAAAATTCATAACGCACCAAAGGGGTTTTGATCTAAATGTTTGAAAATAAATCATTTCTTGTAGTCGAATTAACAGATCGTAAAAAAGTGCTGTTCTCCCTAAAACTCTCTCTCTCTTTTTCTTTCTTTCTTTATTTCTTTCTCCCTCTGGTTTGTACAGTCAGCAAAACCTCCTTTCAGAACCAGCAGGAGGTATCTGAAAAAATGGCCGAGTTATTTTTTTTGTAGGAAAAAGACGCTGTGTGTTTAGCTTTCGGATAAGTTTTTGCTGGTAACAGGTTCGTTCTAGGCAGGCAGCGGCATTCTCCTCGTCAGAGAGATCAGCAGTATAGTGGGTCTTGTGTAAATATACAGCCAATACATCCGAAAAAGTAGATCTTCTAACTCTTGACCCACATGCCTGGATTGTGTCCGCATACCGGAACTTACACAACCACCACCACCACCACCCCTTCAACTCGACTAGTTCGCCAATATAATTATTTTACTCCAGTTGACGCGAGGCTGACCTCAACCGTTTTACGGTGTTTTGCGTTTGGTTGGTTGGATGCAAGTAAATCGACATCTCATGAATAATATGCATCATCGCACTGTACTGTAGTGAAAGCGTTCAGTCGTAAGAGTTTATGAGTCGATGGAGGATTTGATTTTTTGCGAGATTTCCTGAACGCGTCTCCTGCTACCAACCACCATTACCATAAATTTTCTCTTCAGAGACAGAACCAAATCTGCAACAGGAATGGAACAGGTCATCTACGACAGGATAATATAACGCCTCGGCATGCTTTCTCCGCAGTACAAACATGGAACTCGGCTAGGGCGGCTTTGTATGTTTGTCGAACGTTCTGTAGTAGTAGTAGTAGTAGTAGTTTACATTTAAAATTTATTACAGGAATGTGTATACACGGTAAAAAAATTATTTTAATAAGTTGAAAAAATCCAAGTTGTGCACACCCGGTTTCTGGCATGATGACCGAGTTTGCAAGCTTCGCATCATTTCATGTGACATCCGGAATGCAGCTGGTTTTGCCAATGCTGCTGGCAAGAAAAAAAAACAACATGGCGTTGTGTACCCAGTTCAGGCAGCAATAAACTGAAATAACAAACCTAATCAACCTTTCTCGTGTTGTGCCAATATTGTTAATTTGTCTTTTTTTTCTTTGTCGCCGCTGCCACTATGACAGGAGGCCATTTATTAATGCCCTCCTAAAAAAAGTTCCTAGAAATTGTCTAACACCCGTTGTGTGTCAAGTGGTGCTGATCGTGGGTTTAGAAAAAAAGGGAAAGTGGAGAAGCGAGAGAGGATGACGTTAATTGACAGGATTAATAAAACAAAATGCTACGCACAGTCGGTAATATTCTTCTTGGTATTTCCTATCATTTCGTTTTCCGTTCCTCTGTAACTTTGCAGGGAAGGCGCTATTAATGATATATCGTTATCATAATAATTTCAGGACAAGTTCTCCCTTTCCCGGTCACTGCTGCTGCTACAAGTTGTTGGTTGAATTCATTATGTTTTTCTCGGAGATTGAGTCAATAGAGGAAAACTGAATTATGCAATGAACAAGTCTCATGGGAATGTCACTTTTACAAGGCCAAATAACAAAAACATCTTCAATTGTACAGCAGAAGAACAGGAAAATGGAAGGAAAACAGAAAATAAACGAAATACTTTAATGGATTTACCCGGCGAATTTTTCTCTATTTTTTCGCCCCATGCAGATACTCCAGACATGTCTATTTTTTCTCCGAAGGAAGGTTACTTTGTACGCACCGTCTGGCTTGGACAGAAACGTTGGCAGGAATAAAATACATCGACAAAAGTGCTCCCATTTGTTTGTTGAAAAAGAGTTGGCCGTCATCACAATGCTCCGTCATCACAATGCTGTAATTTGCTTAAGTAAATGATCAACTTTTTCCCTTCATTTTGAAAAGCAAACAAAGATTTTGTTTAAAAAAAACAAGTTATTTTTGTTGCTCACTAAATGCAGTAGTAGAGACGAATGGTGTTGTAACCTTGAACAGTAAGAGTACAAGTACAGCTATACTACTAAACTGGGGAAAATAGGATATTCTTTTTCGTTGACCTTTTGTTATACGAAACATTATATAACAAATTCACTCTGAAAATTGAATGTAACTGTTGTATGGCGTTTCTCAAAGGAACGAATTCATAAAGGCATTATTTGGATTAAGCATATCCACCTAACCAAATAAACTATACATCCCGACGGAGATAATTCAGCTATTCCACTACCAGACAAGTATAGGGAAAGAGAGCAAGAATTGGGTTACTGCTGCAAAAATGTTTTGCGTGGATCTTTATAAGATAAATATGAAACTCTGGCGCGGGAAATCTTGTTTTCTCAACATCTTAATAATGTGTACATTGAACACTACGTGACCACTATGGGACTTCATGATGGAACTGCTGAACAACTGGGAAAACAAATTCGAACGAATTTTTTTTCATTCTAGTCATATTACGTACGCTTTCTCCCGGAATCTCGCGTTTAAAAAGGGGGAAAAAAATGAGCCGTCTTCATCTTGGAACGATAGTAAAGTTTATATTTATACTTTTTACGATACAAATATACGCTCTTTTTTCCTGCAGTTCTTGAGAAACAGACAAATTAGGTACGGACGCGTGTATGTATATATGACCTTTTTGGCAATATTTTAAACACACCAGATACAACGGGGTATATACCATTTGATAGCTCCCTCCTTGAATTACAATACAGCCAAGGATTTTCTTCAATATTTCTACCAAGTTGTTATTCACTGTCTCAACGAGTCTCTCTGGGCGAGTTCTCTAGTAAACAAAACTCCCGCGGAGAGAACTAATCTTTCATAGCGAGTTTTTGAAATCGTCCCAAAAATTCGTGGACCCTACTGCGCCTTGGCATTGAATTAATATCCCAACAAATATAAACCGACAGCGGCAAAAAAATTTAATTTGTAGCCGAAGAATAAGGGGTATTGCCGCAATAATTACGGTTAGCGGTATGATATAATTTATGACGATTGTATATTGTACCGGCATCATTAGGATAGTTTTAAGATAACGTAAAGATATTGATTTTGACTCCCTTCTAGTGCAAGGCGGGTGCTCCTTCAAAGTCAACCAAGAACAAGTGTTCATATAATATATGCTAAATGGATGTATGTTTTGGGAATCATAACCTTGGGGTTTACATGGGTGGGGGATTTTGACCTTGAGGGTTTAAAAACCAAAGGGTTATAGGCTTACAGGCTTGTAAACCTCTGGGCCATTACCCCAACCCGAAAAATGGTTGATCTATTCTGGGGAATTTTATGACGATTATCTTTTTGAGATACGTCGGTGTGTAAAAGAGTGAAAATAGATGTGTGTAGATAATCGACGTCGCAATTTCTCTGTTTACCCCGAATGTTTAAATAACGTAGAGTTTTATTATGTGTGAATTGAACGAAATGATGTCACCCAAAATTTCGTTGCTTTCCTATAGCGCCCCGTAAGAAAGGAGGTATCTCCCATAAAATCCTTTTTATCTCTTTTTATACTCAACGTTCGAGTTTTATTACACCCCCGTACATACTCACTCACCAATGGAGAAGGTGTGAACAGCTAGGTCGGTTGTGCCCGTAATTGTATAGTACGGCTACATAATGTTGATCCATTACTCCACTTACTGCACAGCATTTTTTATATCACTATGAAAAATGACAATAACAAAGCGAGTGATATAAGTACATTCCAAAGCGTGTAATGACCATCATCGTCATACACCCGCCGGGTTGTAATAGTCGTTACGCATTTTTTTATTGCACCTAACACCCGGGTCGTCTCTAAATCTTAATCAACGGATCTCGACATTGAGGGATTATTCTGCTTTATTGGAGGCGCCAAGACACATTTGCGACAAAACAGAAGCTTTTGCTTGACAGCTTCCAATGTTTTCTTATCCTGTTAGCATTGTGAAGCTGGATTTTCAACAGACGGTGGCGCTAAAGCGGTTTGATACATGGCCATTTTTACAGGAGTACTAATGGTACACATATCCAGTTATGTCGCCCTGTGCAAACTACATACTAAATATATTTAAAGCTAAATAGGCGTGAAAACCGCATGTAACGTTGTAGAGTGCTTCGAGAGCAATCACTTTTATTTCTCGCATTTCTAATAGACCGTCCACATGTGGTGGACAATGACCTGACAGGATGACAAAGTACGTTTTCATACTGATGGTGACCAAAACCAAACTCAGCTCACACTTTTACAGATACTGATAATCTATTTTTGTGGTTAGGATGTAATAGAGAGTGAGTGACTAACTCCAGTGCTAACTTCTAACAATTATCACGACACCAAGCCATCATTAAGATTACTCGTCCCACACGACCCGTTTATTTGTGGCTTCTTCGCTGTGTGACAGCCAGTTAGTTCGTTATGTAAAATATTAGTTTTACTGAAATAAAATTGAGTGAAACGTGTGTTATTTAGCACTGTACATGAAACAAAACGCACAAAATAGAATGCAAATAATTCAATTTGAGTGTATTACTCCTGTGACCCTTCAACTGGCCGAGTATGAATGCTATGAACTTTTAAGCGTCATTTTCCGTTCGATGACGTCAACACATAAGTAGTTAACCTCCCATCAAACCATTCGCATCGAAAACAATGCTAAAACAAAAACTGTAATTAAATTTTTACTGCTAGAATACAGGTTAGCGTTGAGCCATTAATTATTTGACGTTATAGTCTATTCTTATTGTTTTTTCGGCGCGACTAGAGACATCAAGCATCAAACCTGTGATGGGAAGCGCACTACGAGATAGAATGAAGTCAATGTTATCTCTACGAGAAGAGACAATGCCATTCTCTTTACATCTATTTACTATTTTTACACGGGTGACTAGCTACAATATTTATAAAAGAAGGTAATGTACCCCAGTAGTACAATGGTACATAAATATACGTGAAGCATACCTAATCTTCCCATAATTACTCCACGTTTGCTAATAACTCACCTCGTAGCCTTGTTTCCCTCACTCAACATGTGCCCATCAATGTATCCCAATTATGGATAAAGTGTTTCTGTTTTCAAAGGGAAAGTGAAACCTGTTCCGGAACAGATCATCAAGGCGAAAGTCAAAACCAGTTACTCCGTGAACGACAAAATGAAAAATGTTTCTGTTCTCACGGCACTAATAATAGCAGTTTCCTTAATTGGTACAAAAGTACTACCTTTTTCCAATCACAGTATTTACGCTTCAAAAACTGTACCCGCGCCACCCTTTTGTTTGTCAGTCAACCAGGTGCTTGTTACCACTTGACTGCACATTCTCTTTACGGTTTCATGATCAAACACCTGAGCCAATTGAGAAAAAGGAGTGATATTGCTAAAAAAAAGCTTTCATTACAAAAAAGTACACATTTTCCATAAAAGCTAACATCCTTCTTTCCTCTTTGAACTCTTTTAATTGTGTTAGATTCCGCCCTGAGCTTTTTCCAGTTCCTCCAATCAAAAAATCCTGGAACAGTTCCTCGACTCGCTGGGGGAAATGCTGCACAGCACGGCCAATTTCCTTGGATAGTTTCCATTCAATACAGAGAAGAAGACGGCTGGAAACATGACTGCGGTGGTGCAATAATTGATTCGAAACATATTGTAACTGCCGGTCACGTAAGTCTATAGAACCACTCTGGAACAAAGATCCACATTCCAGTGGATCCACCTACCAGTTGGGGTAGAATCCTACGAAACTTTTATAACAGGTCAAGGATAATCGTGTTTTTTGGTTGGTAGTGTGTTTGGAGTCGAGACATTCAAAGTATTGAAGTTGTGGCAGGAGCCCATAACATTCAATTAGATGAAGCTTCGCAGCAGCGTCGGCGGCTGGAAAAAATTTTCTTGCACCCGAACTACACAAGGTATTCGTTTTTGGGATATGGCGTTGTTAAGTAATTACATTTTAACTTGGAAGGTAATTAAGGGAGGAGTGATATGAGGGATATCTAAATAGTTTGTGTGACTTTGTTTGGTGTTTGGTGCAGCGGGGACTCGCCCGGTCCATTTGACATCGCTATACTGTCTATAAAACGAGTCTTCAAATTCACCAAGTTTGTGAAGAAAATTGACGTAGCGAGATGTAACGAGCAGCCAAAAATCGATGATGAATGTATCTACTCTGGATGGGGTAACTTGTTCCCGGTTAGCCCATTTTATTACAAGGGCTCAGATGTTCTCATGACAGAACCAACGGCCATCATCGCTTTAGACGAGTGCAAGAAGGCATACTCCTTGTATCCCAAAGCATTAGACACGGCAATTTGTTCGAGATCTGGACTGCTTCATGGTACCTGTCAGGGGGACAGTGGTAAGTAAAATAGGTCAGCGGAAAAATATCGACGTCTTCAATAAAAAAGACATGACATGATTAATGCTGCAGGTGGTCCGCTAACATGCTACAGGGACAAAAGTAAAAAGAACACTAAAAAAGTTCCGTATCTGTCTGGAGTGGTCTCCTTTGGCTTTCCTGTTTGCAACGATGGATATCATCCAGATGTTTACACAAATTTAGGCAATCCGCAAATATGCACTTATTTTAAGAAATTTGAGAAATTAGCGGAACAGAACAAGATAGTTTGGAAGAAGAAAAACTAAACGTACTTTTTGTTACGATTCAACGAATAATAAATAACTTTTCTTTTACGTCATCAACTGAACTCTAACACTCTTGTACATAGTACGTATATACCGTTAAAAACTACTAAAATATCACTGCAACGTTGTGGGTCTGGCAGATAAAATGTTCGTAAGCTTCAAATGTTACATTGATCGGTGTCTAATAGATCAAATCTTTTTATTTGTCAGTTTAAAGCTAAATATTTCTCCAGTCATTATGTTCATAAATGTTATAATAACTTATAAATACGTAAATAATAAATGACAATTTAAAACGAGGATCATTGCCAAGTATAAACCTTATTGGAAACCAAATTGACGACTAATATTTAGACACCTCGAGTCTGTATTGATCTCTTGCTATTTTATATCTCAATATTGTCAATTACATGCCCATTTATTAAATTGCTAGCGTGCAAGTTAGCAGAAAGGTAGTCATATTTTAAGATACAATTGACACAGGTATCCTACGACGCCACTTCTCATAAAAATGAATATTCATATACAGCTTTTTTGATTTTGACAATACAGGATTACTCAATGTAGTTTATGTGTATTTGAGAAAGGTTGTTGTTAATACCTACTTTCCGTCATTGAAAGTCCCCTGTTCCTATAGACAGCAACTGACGGCATAAATGTAGATAGGGACATAAATTCAGCGTCGAGGAAAGGATCGGTCCATTCTTTTCCGTTATCGTCATCCATTCACTCATCAGAGGAAAGCACGTTTTTGTGGAAATAAAAATATTTCAATGCTTTTTCCCCTTTTCATTTGTCATTCAAACAAACGGAGATGGCGATGCAGAAGACAAAATTTGAAGATGAGATGGAACCTCTTCAAATTTCTCTTCCAACGGTTCTCTTTCACTTTCATCTGCTCCTTGTGAATGAATGGTACGTGTAGTAGTGAAGTGGCAACGAGAAGCACCCACCCACCCACATACAGCCTCAGCCGAGTGTATGAACGAGAACGTACTTCCGTAAATGACAATATGCGCGCATAGTCTTTGAAAGCTTTTATGATAAAACCCTTTTAAATCCGTAGACTACTCCAACGAGGAGGAAAAGAATAGAAAAGCTTTTCTTTCATGAGTGCTCCAATGAATAATACTTCTCGAGCCGTGGCATAGGAAAAGCTTTAGAAAAACCTTTTTATGATGTCGTTCTGCATTCACATATATATACCCCCTCATTCATTCACAGTACTACTACTATATTATGACATGCTTAATAATGATAAAAGGCTGAGAAAACTGTGTTATTTGAAAATCTCTTTTAAACAGCAAACCGAAATAATAACGACCTGAGGCTGAGCAGTAAAAATGAGAGAAAATGGAGGAAAACAAAAAAAACGGTCAAAATGACATACATTTGGACGAACAAAAGAAGGAGATTTCTTTCTTTTTTTTACGTAATGCCGATTTCTTCTGTCAGTTCTTTTTTTAATTAGCATCATGTGCTCTTTGTGTGGAGACTCTGGGAAGACTAAAAATGACAATGCGCTGTGCTACGTGCTCATTGTTCCCGAACTTGCACGCCTTTTTGAAAATTCTTTTTTACAGGGCAAACGGGACAATAGAGCGCGAGCGCTGTGTTCATTTAATACTTTAGATTTAGACCGTCGCTCTTTAATAATCATAGAGAGATGATATGAAGGAAAGAGCGTATGTACGGTACGGCGGGAAGCATTATTCATAATATCATAATGATTGTCAGAATAGTTAAGTTTAGAACCGTGAGTGTCTATCGAAGCTGTACCGACCGACAAAGTCAACTTTTCTATTCTCTGAACAAACATAACATGTGCGGGACTGGGCATATCAGCAAACAAATCAACAACAATGCGGATGTTGGGTGTAACGCTAGTTTTGGTTGGATTCGCGGAGTGAGCACGCCGGCTGTTTGTGTAACGATTGAATAGGAGCATTTGGGAGAAAAGGAGACAAAAACAGTGAAAACAACATTGTGACAAATGTAATAAATAAAAATGATTTACCGTTTACAGTGGAATAATTGGCAGGAAGTCAGCCCGTGAAGATTTTTATGGCTCCCGATAAAATATCTTTTGTGGAAACCACACCCATAATAGCAATTGGAGTAGGGTGTAATAATGGAAACTGGGAGCTGCTACTATCGCTAATATTATTTCTTGTGGGGGGTTGTTTTCTGAAGAAGCAAAATTTTCTAACATTTCCACGCGAATCTCACAAAATTTAAAGTTGTAATCAGACCATTGTTCCTCGTGTACAATCGGCTGATTGTTTAATAGTTGGTAAAGGGAAAATAGTTTACTTCTTGTGCTCAGGAAGTATTGCATCACATTGTTTTCTTGCTTTTCCATTAATTATCGGTGTCAAGTACCTTCGCTTTTATGAAAAACTGGATATATTTTCCTTTATCATTGCAAGGTTCCCGGTCCATTTAAAAAGTTTCAAAACATTGCGCATTCATCATTTTTATCGGGGCTGCCAAAACATTTATTTTCTTTTGAAAGCTCTTTGTGTGGTTGTTTGATATTGGATACGAAACAGATAAAATATGAAGCAAACATAAAATAATGAATGTAATTGATACATTACATAATCGTCATATTAAATATTTAAAAAACATTTATTTGACACGTACATACTATGTACAAGTGCTGATGATACATAATAATACATGTAAACATGAAGATCTAAATTGAAGTAAAAGCAGATATTTCAAGTGATATGAAGCTCATATGATATTTCTAATGTTTCTTCCTGTTTGGTTTAATGGTTATTTGACGTCAGATTGACTTAGGTGAAATCAAAATATTTATCAGGCTGCCAACGTATATGAAACTTGAGATGCTCACTACATAACAGCACAGAACGGAGTTCACTTCGTGTTAATGTTTCTTGCTGTTTGGTTTAATGGTTATTTGACGTCAGATTGACTTAGGTGAAATCAAAATATTTATCAGGCTGCCAACGTATATGAAACTTGAGATGCTCACTACATAACAGCACCGGAGTTCACTTCGTGAATAAAACTTTTCAAATTTCGTCGTATACTCATGTTATCTAAAAAAAAGTTACATCACCATTCAATTCAATGCCATTATCACAAACAGCAAACGGTTGAGTGTGCTTGGTTGGAAGAGTGGGCGTTTGGGCGTTTCTTTACTTTTCGTAGGAGTACGTTTACTGTTGACTAAGCTGCAACACAAGCAGAAGTATACATGGAGTCTACAAAATGATAACAAGACAGTCCTAAGGTTGTAGCAACATCATAATATGATTGTGTTGGTCTGGTGTATAGTATAGATCTTCCGAGTGGGAGGAATCATAAAATAAAAATGTAGCACCAATAGTAATCAATCTGCTCATTTCAATCAGTTAACATGGGCTGTTTATGAAGACGTGGTTGTGAAAAGATTTCTCCCAAAAAATTGCCCTTCTTACATGTATCTAGATCGAAACAGCACAAAAGTAGCAAGTAAAACGCAATTTTAAAAGAAACTGAGATGTACCTTAATTTCACTTTACATTTTCGTACAAAATCACAGTGAAACCATTGAAAACGGAAAAGCACAACGCATTATTAAAGTGATACATTGTGTTGATGTTTTCATGAGTCATAATAATCATAACATTTATAACGCGGCATACCAAAGAACATAATAGTTCAAAGCGTGCTTACTCACAGCGATACCCTGTATTTTATTACGTTTTGCCAGACAAAAACTTTAAAATAGCGTGCACTTTCCCCATTAACAAGACATAAAAGGTAGTTTGTTGTACAGCTGCGACTGAAGCATACGTACAGCACGATAACCAATAACATTTCTACTTTCCGCAAATTGGCTCCACTGCAGAAGTGGTGCAGCAGCCGACACAGCAAATCTCATCGATATTACTACCCTACAAAAATTTACTGGAGTGCTTTCCCCACAAACACAGTAATAACTTTAATAATGAATTTTATCCATGTTCCAAGTAGATGCTCATACAACTGCGGCATACCCATAATAATGCTTTACTTCCCACTCTTTTATTACTCGGTGGTTGAGCGTACACCGCCCGTTCAAAATTTCCAATTTTCTTCATTATATAGCATGTACCATTTTATTTAAAAAAAAGTAAAGGGCTTGTTCTCAAGGCGCGTTTTATTACCTGAATGGATATTACATTTTTGCGTTTCTATCGACAAGGGAAAACACACAGGACCCGGATCACATGACACCATCAGAAGAGATAACGGGTGAAAATCGAAAGAAAAATTGTTACAAAGCATCCAATAGTACCACACGTTTTTCGCGAGCTTTATACTCCTATACTACACACCTCCGTTTGTGCGTGCTTGCGTTCATCTATACTGAAATAGATAGAGAGCATTTTGTACGAAATGGCAAAGGAGAAACCATGCATAGTACTTTATCCATCACGATGAAATCGAAAATATGAGATCACCGGATACGAAAAGCCTTTCGGATAAAATAAATTTATTGCAGGACAGAGTTTTCATTTCTCAAGATATTTGCAAAGATGATCCCTGCATCTTCCTGGAAGTACCTTCATATACCAAAAATCGAACAATTGGCGTAGGTATGAAGTACATGATCAACATACTCATTGCCTTGAGCATATTGCATCAGCGCTGCGCTGTAATAGACCTGGAGAATACTCGATCACTATTTTTTATTATCATGGGTATATAGGTGGTCATAAAAAAGGCAACCTTGTTGAAGGAGATATAAAAAAATCTGCTTTTTACTTAGGAAGTCCTTCACTTACTTTCTCTACTCGGAGAATATCATGATAGTTATTACGATGTTCATCTAAGCAGAATATAATGTGATAGCTACCGAAAAAGCTCCTGGCGAAAGGTTTCACTTTACGAGCATTTTAAAATGGATGTTGTTCCCCGCAACATATGCTGAAGATAAGGCGTAATATGACACGAGAAAAATGGAAAATTGCGTTTAGTCATTTTATTAAAACGTTCGTGTATAACTATTGTCTCCATCACCTCTCAGAGTACAACACCGCTTCGATGTCATCCAATAGTAATGCAATATAAGGTCGTTCGAAATTTTCATGTCAGCAAATGCAATCTTGTCGGATTTCATTTCATTTTAATGTCCAACAGCATGTGCTATTGTATTTTCAATGGTACACGGATACAGATTGGAAACGACAGGAAAGAGAGAAAAGTTTAAGTTTGTTTCTGATAGAGAAATAGATTGTCACGATGTTTCGTGGGTTGAATGTACAATTTAACTTTCACCCCAAATCTTTCCCTCTGTTTGGCAGGTAGACACCATTGGGAATATTAGGTGACGATACAAAACAACACTTTTCATCTACCAAAGAGGATTGTGGAAAATCAAAACGTTAAAATACTCGGATGTTTGTAGAGAAAGTGACAACACGACTGTCGTTAACTTTCATAAAAAAACACGTGGAACGACTCAGTTTTGTTTCTTGTGCTGGGTGTTATGTTGTAAATAAATGAATTTTGTAGGATTAAGAAATATTTGTTACCCTCCAAATTCCACATATTTATAAGGAAAACACCTCCTATTTAAATATATGTGGCATGTAGGTCTAAAATGTCGTGTATAGCTCCCAGCGTAGGTACGTGCAAGTGATTTCCCAGCGTGAGACCACTGGACATGCTGGGGTTTTAATTGATTGTGTCAGTTACAGATTAAATTAAACTGTCATTCACATGTCAAAAAATTAGACGTCGCTGATGAACTTTTTAATGCCTACGCATGTCTCTCCGTGTTGAGCAATAAACACTTTTTCGGGAAAATGATGAATTACTTTACGAGAAGATTGTGAAAGGAAAGCAAGCTTGCAATTTGTTTTTTATGACACAAGCGCTACTACAAGCATATATACATGGTATGTTTATTTATTTATGGTA
>JAHZNE010000929.1:0-13075 GCA_027744055.1 Callyntrura sp. NNG-2020 | reverse complement strand
TTTCAACTTATCTTCTGTAGCCAACTTTATAAAGGTTATCTTATATCTCATCTAACATGCAGATAGTTTCTACAGTTATCTTTTATCTCAACTTTTATCTAGAAGTGTTATGGCACGTATCTTTTAGCTTATCTATTCCCTCAGTTGGGATAGATAACAGACTCTGCTACTACTACTAGCTTCCTGCTTGTGCAGCTCTTGAATGAATGTGCCAGCCAGAGTGAATAAAATTTTAGATTGAGCCATCATCATGAAACAAGAGTTGAACCATTTTTGATCAAATGAAATTTGTACGGAACAAGTTTTAAATTAGCTGCGAACTGCGATGCTCTGCCCGTTGGTGCTGCTGTGTACTTCCTACACAGGAGCATATATATCCAAAAAGTTTGGCTTTGGCTCTCTCTCTCTCTCTCTCTCTCTCTCTCTCTCTCTCGGTGTGTAGTTTGTAGATGTAGTTATTTTGGCTTGACTTGAGGTTGAGGTAAATTGTATGATGATGTAACAAAAACAAATCTCTAGAGTATACAACATATCTGCTGTCTTCGTCAACGTTTTGTTGAGAGAGAGAGAGAGAAACATGTGAAGTATATAATGCTTTATTTCCTATCTCTTCTACACTACCACCAGTTTTGTGGGATGATGGTGACATTTTACTTTGATGTTTACACTTATGTTTACATTGTCATGCTACTTTTTACGGAGATAAAAAAGTGAGAAAAAGTGAAAGAAAAAAGAAAAATTGGTGGACATCACACATGCAAACGGAGGGAAAGACAGGGGGAGTTGAGAGGGTTTCTGGGAGTAATAATGACATTACAAACAAGAAATGTGAATGATGATGTTACCAGGACAGGGAACGGTGGTTATAGTTGTACGACACAAACACACAAAGAGAGAGAAATGACTGGTCAACTAGAATAAGAGCATCTCTGATAACGTGATCGTCTAAAGAAGGTGGAATATAAGGGCGACACAAGTGTAAAATTACGTTCAAGAAAAAAAAATTGGGTTTCTCTCACGAACCTCAAACAACGAGGGTGCATCACTCTCACAGTGGAACGAGAGTCGAATTGTCGAATATTGTTATTATTATTATTATTATTATTATTATTATTACTCGTATATTCATACTTAAGAGAACTGTACGGTATGCGTGGCGATGACAATGTTTTGTGTAGAATATTTTGATTTCAGATCAAAAGAGGAAACGAGCACGCTCCTATGTACCCCCTTGATGTCTGCTCGTTTTTTTTATTCTGCGGTGTCAGTGGTGCAGTATTTTGATGGTAGCCAATAGAAAGAAAGAGAACTCCTTTTATGGTCGACTGAAATCGAACCAAAGGAGCGAACACAATAATAATGTGTTCCTTCCTACATACTTGTGTGTGTATATTTGCATGATATTTTCACAGGAACGATCGAGTTGCACTTATGGTAAAACATGTAATTAAATTAGTATTATTCATTCACTAAATTCGGATAGAAATGTGGTACAACATTGTAGCACTAAAAGGAAAACAGTTTCCTTCTTAACTTTGTATATTCGGTTGATATTCATTCATGGAACGATTTTTCTGCTTTTAAACCAAGAATTAAATCATTAGGTTTTATTGGATCAAAACTCATTGCTTTAAAATCCCGAGAAATTGCGATAAACTATTTTTATCCGTTTTACATTTCTCCTTTTTTCTGCAAACCGTCAAATCAAGTTCATAAAGGCGTGAATCTCATTTTTCCAAAAGACGATTTTTTTTCGTTTCCATGCTTACCGCTTGTGGTATACGAAATAATCCTTCACCCATCCACTGACAAACTTGTGCCACCACATATGTTCTCTTCGCCAAGGCCAGGGAAGGCTCACAACAACGTCACTGTGAAGTGGATATATAGATACTAATGGTACATAACAAGTAGTAGAAAATCCTGTTGACAGGAGATATCAATCCGATTTAATCATATGATTTTCTTCTTACCACTCACAACACCACCCAAACCCGAGACACTCTTCTCTTATCATCATCATCACTTTCAACTTATCTTCTTCTATTACTCTCCGTCAACGAAAGAGGACGAGGAAGAAGGGAAGAAAGATTTGAATCGCATTTCGATATCATTCATTCCTTCTTCTCCAACTCCCCTGACTGTCAGGAACGCAACAGGAAGTCTTATCATTGAGACTACCACCGGTGAAAATCCCTTCGTATCCATAGTGCCCCACCACAAACAACAACTCCATGGTCGTCAAAGTCGTTTATTTTAACATGGGGTGAAAAGGTGCTTGGAAAAATGGCCGATGTATTTTTCATGAGAAGACAAACCTATTTTTTGTCTTGTTCATTTTTTTCTCTCTCTCCTTTCCCGGTAGGAAAGAGAGAAAAAAGCTTACTTTACTCCCGTATAGAAGGGTCTAAAAAAGAACAAGTGATAAAGTCAAAGTTTTATGTTGTATATAATCTCTTGGGAGGAATCATCAATGATGATCATGATCATGGTGATCGCTATCATCATCGCCATCACAAAAAAAGAAGCATTTTAAAGCCTTCCTTCTTCACTTTTCACTGTATCTTCTTCTCGCTCCACACTACTGTTGTACTGTTGACTCCTGCTATGCGTCCAAGTAGGTATTGTGTATACCTTCGCATTATACGGAATGTTATACGGAATTCAAGTGAATCAACGTGCGTTTTATAATATATTATTTGTTTCTCTCTCTCTCGCTCTCGTCTCCGTCAAATCTCTAGAAAAATATCAATCTAAACAGCAATTTGCTTTTGGAAAAGCGAATAAAAAGGAGGAAAGAGAGAGAGAGAAAAAAGTGGAATAAATGTTCCGTCGACGATCCAATTTTATTTAATGGGAAACCACGTATTCGCTTCCTTCCGATTTACATGTCTTTTTTATTATTATCGCTCCTCCGTTCGTGTCATAGTAGATAATATTATTCAATCGAATAATAAAACGAGCATTCTCACAGTCATTTAGCAACGTTGACCTTTTATACCTTTCCCGAGGAAAGGAAGAGGGGATCGATGAAAGAGAGAGAGAGAGGGTGCGGAAATAAATGAGGGATTTATAAAAGTTAAATTTTATGTATTATTATACACACACACACCACATGTGTTTTTCATGGCATCTGTAGAGGTACTCACCAGGAGAAAATCAAACCACAGAGAATCTTTACATGAGAAACTTTAGAAAATAAAAAAAAACTATCCATCCTCTTATTCCCTTTTTTATGGGCAGCGTGTGAAATCCCTGCTCGAAGTATCCATATGTGTAAGTAGTGGGGTTATATATTTGTAACAAAGGAATTTTATCCCGATCAAAATCCACTACAAAATTTAACACACATTTCGCTTACGGATCACTTTTGTGGTTACCTCTACACGACAGCAGCAGGAGTAGCAGAAAGATAACTGACGTTGATGATATTTATACGACTAATTTTATTATTTCATTTATTTCCATCCTTTTTCAATTACGACCTTGTCTTTTTTTGGAGTATCCACTTTCCACCAGGTTTTTGTGTTTACTGACTTTCCCTGCGATGATGTCGTACCTTCTCTGTCACTCCAACAGGAGAACGTTGTTGTCTGTAGTGTGGAGGAGAAGGAGCAGGGCTGTTGTTGTTTACGTTTGTTTACTGTCGGGTGTAACAACCTATTATTTGTCAACTTATCCATCCATCTTACTCAACCTCGTACATCCCAGTAGTAGAAACCCCAATCCCGCAAGTATCAAAGCAGCAGCATCATCATCATCAGTGTCATTCGAACTCCACATCGCACTTTATTTAAAACGAAACGACGGGAAAATAAAAAGGCAATAATAGGCTGGTTCTGCACCTTTCATTTTGTTCTCTCGAGCTATCGTTATTGAGCCTTTTCCTATTTCCTTCCAGTGGAAGCAATTTACCGGAGGACGATCATTACTCATTATTATTTTTATTATGATTGTCACTCGACCTCCTTCTAAATCGTCATTTATCATTATTCATGCCATTTCCCGGAGATAGTTGGTTGCACACGTGCCATCACTCTAGTGGCATTGTGATCTAGTCATAACAAACGTGGCCGCACAACAATAACAACGGACGGTGAAGAGGATGATGGCTGTGTTGTTGAAACGTCATTTAGTAACAATTTATTTGTAATGTTGCGCAATATGAAGCAGCCTGTTTAGCAGACAATTGGTGAAGGGTGGACCCTATTCTGGATAAGTCAGGGCACGCGTCACTCACACTGAATCATTAGCATCAACATCATCGTGAATAAGGGGTCATACAAAAAATACGGACACAAACAAAGGCATGGACTTGGTTGAGTCCTTTGTTTTGCGCTCTCTATAAACCCGACATGCTAAATTTTTCTTTGGGAGTGGGTGTACTGTCAAAAACTTTTTGTGTTCCGTACTTTGTGTATAGCCCCTGATGGAGGAGGAGGGTATAAATGATTATGGAAGCGGAAACGTAATATAAAACGGGAAGTTGATCCAGTCACACTGTTGAAAATGAAGGAGTGTGTGACAGCCTGTTGGCTGTTTTGGTGTTGGGTAAACAAAAAATGTAATAACTGTTTTTGCATCGTGAATGAATCTGTGCTATTGTTGAGTGCTCCCTACGCTTATTCACGTGTTGTAAATTGTGGTGTATTCACGGAAAATAGTAAGGAAAAGTAGGTATTCAAATTTGTTTGAAGGGAGAGAGTATACAAATATAATAAGCAATTAGCTTGGAATTTAGTTGGCTGCAATTGCAATACACATTCGATTTCCTTATTCGTACAACCACGCATGTTCGAATAGATAGTTATTCTCTATTTTTTTACACAAATCTATTTATTGTCGTTTTCAATTTCAAACATCCCAGTAATGGCTGTTAATGGGCAACTTTATTTTTTTAAGTCGGTGATTGCACTCGTATCAACAACCCCTCTGATTAAAGAGTGGTGCATTATGTTTTATTGGTATAGCGAGAAACCTCCAGAATTACTACAGTAGACATGTTATTCAGAATGAGTAAAAATGGTAAAATGCTTAGAGCACTTGCACGGAAAATAATTCACAGTTGACGACGGTGGTGATGGTGCAGTCCGAATAATCAGTTAAGCAAACATTGAGAAACGAACAGGCTCACTTAAGCACGATCCTGTCATTACATTGATGAAAATTTGGGTATAACCGTTTTACAACACGTCGGTAATATTTCAAGCATGACTAACTATAAACATTTGCCTTGTACACGACGTCGAATAAAGGGCAAAATACAAGTAATGCGACGACAATTATGATGACATTGCTGCATCGAAACAGGATGCAAAGCGTTGTTGGAGATTGTTTGCCGAGCTGTGTCATGCTCCTCATCTTGTTTTGATTTAAAACTACTTATAATCAACATTCAAATGGTCTTTACCTTCGTGTATTATTGACGAAAGCGATTATATTGATTTTATTCTCGTTTTGCCTTCGTTAGGTGCTTCAGGGCTCGTCAGCTCATTAGCTACTCGAAAGAATGATATTTAATTCCAACCAAATTGAATATTATTATGAAGTTTGTCGATTACTCAAGCAAATTTTAAAGACTGTTTTCAAATTACCAGAATTCAGCATGAATTGTGTACAATTGTGTGTACCGCAAATACAATAATTTTGTTGCTTTACTTCTGTGCTTTTCAGTTAAGTACGAGCACAGTTTAAATTTAAAATAATTTTGAATTGAACAGAAAAACGACGAGGTATGATCATTGTGACAATCTACAACTACCACATTTGTTGTATTCTTGGTTAATTTCCTAAAAGTCCCATAAATATAACATATTTTTTAAATGGGCGAAGAAAATATAATTAGCGGAAGCAATCACCGTTTTGTTTTCTATCACCACGCCACCAGCATTACAAATTGGCGTGTTGCTGCTAAACGTCATTCCTCCTCCGTAAACGGATTATTTTGTTGCGTTTGACATTTGCATTGTTGTGCATTTGGTGTTCTCTAATTCAGTAAAGAAAAACACCTTGCACGCAGTCAATTCCACCCTGACGACGTAAGTACCCTCCTTCCCAAGTTTTGGGGCTTGGGTAGCTAACTGGAGGAAAGACGCAAAAAACATTTCAAATGAGATCAAAATAATTCCTATCTATTGATGAGTGACTCTCAAATCATTCCCCGCCCGTCTGTTCAGTTGTTGCTGGTTGTGTTGTGCTGTCGCTCCAAGAATTAGATTTGCCAACGACGACGACAACAACAACACCAAACTCGACACTATTATGCACATGGATGAGTGAGTGGTGATGATAATAATTATGATGAGCAAAGCGGCAGTCGGGTGGTAATACGTACGTATTCTTTATTGTGGCTTTGGAAAAAGCACCACCTCAGCTCTACCGACCCTCATAAAAGTTTGTCCTTTTTTCTCCTCTCTTCTCGCTCCCTATTCAACTTGACCAACTTTGCATTTGCATGGAGCAATGTGTATTGTAAATATAAACTATTATTATGTATACAGAGACTTTGCTCTAATCAGGGGAAAAGAGGGACAGATGCATGCCCAATATAATATCATACATGTATACATGAACCTGAAATGGTTTAAGGGCACCTTTTTATTTTCCATTGTTTGTCTCAGCACTGGTAACAGTATTAAATAAATTGTAAACGAAATAAATTTCCCTTTCCCCATTCTCCAGCGAGGCTCCTATATCCGCAGAGATACTCCACTGGGTCGTCCCTTTTTCAGGGAGTTTGTTGAGGGAAAACTAGACAGGAACAATACAAAATGAATTTCCCGACTCCTTCCTGCTCTACTCATTCATATCATCACCGCACCACCATGACCATCATAATGATGATGACGGGTAAATAATGTTGACGGCAGCAATTGCCTATGCAACTGTATCAAACTTTAACTGCAATAATCGGGTCATCATCAGGAAACGTCGTTGTTACTTTATTGGCAAGAAGCCAGCAGTTTGTAGAAAACATCGCAGGCTCACTACTGTTCCTCTAAACTATGATTGTAGTGTAAACGGAAGAACTTGTTTGGTAAATTTTAGGCGATGATGTTGTTGCTGATGAGCGGAGCAGTTGACACGATGATGATGATGATGAGAGAGAGAGAGAGAGAGAGAGAGAGAGGTTGGAAAAGAAATAAAAATGATTTACAGACAATAATGCACACACCCCTTCTGTTTATTTCATATGGTGCATCATCCATTAAGCCAGCTATTAGGTAAGAGTGTTTACAGCAGGATCAACATCCGCTGCTCCATAAGCCTTACCCCCTTGCAACTTTCTGCCTCTTTCTCCTATCCTATTTATTGTGTAAATTCTACTAATTGAATGAAAAATGGAATAGAAACGTTCAACTGTACTATTTTATGTGAGGAACAGAATCAGCCAAATTCCGGGGTTCAAAAATTGACTGGGGGTATTGACCGTGAAGAAAATGTGGAATCAATGAAAGTGTATTAAATACACACAGAGTTGTATTAGTTGACTCAATATGGTACTGCAATTTTCTTTTTAAAGATAATGTGCTCATTGCTTCTAAATTCAGTTTGAAAATGGGCAGCATAGCAGTCAGGATAAAAACAAGTGGTATATGATTAATTGTAATGCTCCGAACCTATCATGCGAAAATTGATAAGGAAATGCGTCAGCATAAACTGTCGGACAACGTACAAACCAAATGCCGTTGATATTAACTGTATACTATCAAATTGTCAATTGTCAGGACACCACGAGTTTACATGGACGTAATGGAAGAGTATATGAATGTTAAATACACCCTTAAGCGGACAATTTTAGAAATGGGATCCTCTTAATTACGAACTCTGAAAAGGGCCAAAGAACTCCGTCCTGCCGTGCCTGATTACTGGGTATATGGAACGAGTACGCATAATAATCATGGTGGAAGTACTTAGCTAACTGTTTTAGTCATCAATTGGATTAGGCAAATGATACACATAAAGAATAAAGGAGAATTGGGTCGACAAGGGATAAAATACAGAAATCCGGGAAGAAAGCAGAGCAAAGATGTGTGTAATTGGCATACGGCGTTTATAGACATTTTTTCTTAATGGTTACCATTACTGCTGCTGCTGTGAACATACTTGGGGAAAGCTTTACCATCTTTCGGTGAATTGGATTGTTAAAAGTAATTTAGCAATTGCTCTATTGTTGCGTCTGGTTTATTGAAACAGACAGAAAGGCTTCCTTCTTCAACCATCTTGAAGGGCCTATGTTACTTTGCTGTTCTTCTGTTGGAGTACTGTCGTCGTCGTCGCCGCCGTCGCCGATGAAAAAGAAACGATTATTATTAGTGTTCATCTTTTAGATTATGGAATTACATCTGTAGATTGTAGGTAGTTTTGCGAAACTTTCCCCGTTACACTTTACAAAATAAATATACGGACGCCAGCTTAAATGGAGGTTGTTGAAAAAGAATGTGGCCGCGAAAGCTGTGCGTCCAGCAATTTCACGTATCCTATTACCATAATGAGTCGACTATAAATATTTGTGGTTTGTTCAGTCTGATTCGCCTTCCAGGTTTTCAATGTCCTGGAAACAATTCGAAACAAGTGGCATATGTATTACAGGGTATGAAAGACCCCCCCCCTGTCCCCCCTGATACTTTAGCGCTGGTGTCGCTATTTGCAATGGTGCAGCCAAATTCGTTCCCATACAGTATTATACTTTCACAGGTTACACCTGTAAATTTGGCAAATTTCTTCCACGCGAAACTTTTAAACAGCGTTGCTGTACCTGTTACTATGGCAACGCTCATTACGATTATTACTCCCCACTTGAGAAAATATCTCCTTGGCTTCATCATTATTATTACTACCATTATTGCTCTCATCGTTGCCTTGATTACAAAAATAATGATATAAACGCGCCACTCATTCCAATTACTCGTGTTTGTATTTGTATTTCGTCGCAGGCAGCATGCATGCACACACACACACATACACTAATCTTTACTTTCTCTCTCTCTCTCCGAAAACTTTTCGACTTCATCTTGTGAAATTATACTTTACTCTATAACAAGTCTTACATACACACGTTCTATATCTTTACTTCGTCAGAGTGAAATAAATGTTTCGTATAGATATAGTCATACAATATATTAATAATAATAATAGCCTCATCCACGTTTCCAACATACTATCCAAAACTTGCTTTTTTCCCGATCCGCCGTGATTTTTCGTCTTTTTTTCGTGGCCAATGATGTAATAATGTAACTTTATATTTTTCCGTTCCTTCTCCTCGATCTGTGCTTTTTTGTGTTTGTATACTCCACTACATCCTATCATCCTATTATTTCTCTGTCTTTTCTTGTCTGTTTCCCTAATAATATAATATATTTTGTTTGCTGTTGTTTGTGGATCTTCTTCCGCTGCTGTGCTGCTTTGCGCAGAGAGAAAAGAGCAACTTACATCCCCATCTTGCATCATCGTCATCATCATCGTCACGGTCGTTTGTTCGCTTCTTAATCTTCCTTCCTTTCTCTGTTTTCTCCTCCTCTTCCGTTTTTTCCATCGCTAATAATAAGTGATGTTGATATGGTAATGGATGCCCCTTGAGCGTTTTTATCGATGGAAGAATGGGAAGTGGCAATAAATTTGCAGATGATCACCCTAGAAAAAACTCTTCGTTTCTTGATTCTTTTTTCTTTCTTTCTCGCTCTCTCTCTTTCTCTGGTTTGTTGAGTCGACTTTAGTCGCCTCGCCTCACACACGCCTGGGTAGATGCTGTGTATTCTCAAAAAAGCAAGAAAAAATCTATGCTTGAACAGATTAGATATCAGATTAGCGTAGCATTGCAGTAGTAGTGACTTTCCTCGCTCTGGCACTGCCAGAGCACGTAGAGCAGAGAACTACATACATGCTGCCTTTTTAACAAGCCATGTAAAAGTAACCAGGCATTGTCGTCGTGGAAGCAGAACTATTACCACCATTCTACTTTATTACATAAAAAACCCAAGTTTGGTCCTGCTCCGAGAGGGACTTGCTGCTTCGCTTTTTTCCTCGCTTTTTTTCTTTTCTCTGTCTTGCGTACTATTTTCTGATCTGCAATTTTCTTCAGACTATTACTATTAACTTACGGAGCAATAAAAACGCATATTACAGAGAGACTTACATGCATATATGCAGCAGCGTACTGAAGCAGTAAAGATATCAAGAGGGCTTGGAATAAAATACATCTTAAATGGATATGTATTCATTGCTTTGCTACACTCTCCCACATTTGCGGGTACTCTTTCTATAAGACCAGTAGTACTGGCTAAGAGCCCGTAAGGAAACAAATTTAGAAATATTTCCATCTTTTAATTAAGTTGTGCCAATGGCTGCATGGTAACGTTTATCTGTCGAAGGAGACCAGCATCTTGTATTATTAGAGAGTTTGATTGTCTGAAAGTTACACAATCATATACTGAAATGCCCTTTCATTAAATTAAAACATTTTGCTCATATTCATATGCATTACTACTCATGGAAAGACGGTCTTGTCAAATCAAACCTAAAGTGGGCATTCCTGGCAGTTGGACTCAGGTTGACTATTTTTTGTAATTAGAAGGGTTAATGAGCACATCACTATCAATAACAAGTACTCTTTTTTTGATAAATACACGCATTTACATGCATTCAAGGTAGCGTATGCTCAGGTTAGCGTGTGTGACGTGGTGAAATAACAACGACAGGAGAGCAACATTGGAGAAATTTTGTTTACTTTATTTGTTAGCAAGTCTTGGTGGTGCCCACCCGTGCGCACCACTCTCAAAAAGGAAAACACCAGCCACAATTTTTTCCCTGTGTAATATGCATAAGTGCGTAGGCAGATATGTGTGTATCTCTCTCCATTTTTATCAGCTTCGGCGTTGCAGGGAATATTTCAAGTGGAAAACTGAAAACAGTTTAATAATCTCTAATGTAACCAAGTAACAAGCTGAACCGGAACGATGTAAAATAAGCTGATGATGTAAAGTAGATGCCCAAAACTGTTTCTCTGGTGTGTCCACGGTGTATTCAGAGAATACACCACCAGGCACACCATAAATACATTTTGTATCTCTCCTTTTTTACTCCACTTTTTTTCTATAAAAAGATACAATAACAGAAGCTCAGTGGAATAATAACTTTTTTCCACATGACGTGAAGAAAGCAGAAAAAAAATAAGCAGGGAGACAAGAAAACTTTTTCGTCTTTTCTTCTATCCCTTTATGTATCTCCTTTATTTTGCTTGTCGAACTTTTTTCACTTTTTTGCTTTTCCTTCTCCGCTCGCACTTAGGCGTGTAAGGCAATATGATATGAAAAGAAAACAAGTTCCGTAAAAGTTGTGATTGTGATGATGATGAGTGGCTGAAAAGTGGAGGGAGAGTGCTCGTAAATTATGTGGTTATCAGAGTTGAACAAGAAAAAAAACTAGATCTCTCTGCTATTACAGAGTATTTTCCTTTTTTCCGGGAAAGAAAGCCAGCAAGAAAGAGACAGTCATTCGTTATACTTTGCTGGAGAGACACAAAATGGTGTATCGCTTGTCGTTTTAGCCGTTGGTGGCACGGTAGTTTGCTGCTAACGCCGTAAAACGAGTGTCATCTTTGTTAAAAAGTAAACTGTTTTAACTTCCTCCAACTCAACTGTGTTCCGTTATGCATTTTCCCTGCGTATTATTTCATCCGCTGGTGTTGTCGTAATCTGCAAGTAAAAATGCCAGAGAGCGGGGAATATACGCAGTCAAAGTATAAAAAAAACATGTGAATGTGGCATATTCTTATAGTCGGGGGACATGAAGGGAATGCAGGCATATTATTATTAGTTGGGACAGCTTGTATCAACACTAGAGCAATTTTCTGGGCCGTCACAAAGAAAAAGTTTAATCTTGAGAAAAGCGTAGGCAAAGTGTCAATTCCTTTCTGGTAATGGGAACAACAAACAAACAACACAGGTAAACAACCGCATATACACCAGGATGACAAGTATAACCTACCAATGGCCCAAATAGGGTCGTTTTAATTAGGATCCGCAAAACTGGAAAGATTGTTCAAATAAATGGCGCAGAGTACACAAGCGACTGTAATTGGCAAAGAAACATATAAGGTTATATATGGCGTCAGCATGTAGAATCTAACGGCTAACAACAAATCATAATATATGAATCGCATGTCTGTAGGATAAATATTTTGAAATGACATCAAAGATGGGGAATTATATGGCGTCAGCATGTAGAATCTAACGGCTAACAACAAATCATAATATATGAATCGCATGTCTGTAGGATAAATATTTTGAAATGACATCAAAGATCGGGAAATTAGTTTAATGTGGAGTTGCTGAGTAACTTATTTGTACATAAAGATCCGTATTTGAAATGGTCCTCTTAATAAATTTACGTGCAGGAATAAACCTGGAAAGAAATATGGCGCAGTATGAAAATGGAGCAGATTGAGTAAATGGGTATATCCAATTTATCATCAATCACTGGATCATCAAAGTTTCTTGAGAGCCGCACAGTCCTTGTAGAAAATAGGTATACATGTAGCATGTATCTCTTGACTTCAATTTTTTCTTCTTGATTCTCTTGCCGACGGTGCACCAATTTCGGAATGGACTTTTTATGTGATCGTGAAAGAGAGAGAGAGAGAGAGAAGGAGAAATCTTGTCACGGATAGACGAGTAAAACAGCAAAATAGACTCGACGCAGTAGTCAGCAGCAAATTGCTCTTTGGTACAAAATCAAATGGCACGTTAAATCACTGGAAATGCATGGATAAAGCTTGTTAAATCCCGTTGAAGTGTATAATCAGCAAGCTATAAATCCAGTGGAGAAAGAGAGAGCAGGAAAAAAGGAGGAAATGGCCACTCAATCCTCCTAATAGGGTCATTATCTCATCTAATATATTTTATTTTATTTGCTCGCCTCCAACAAAAGGCACTGTAATTCAGTTGATTTATTGCGGCTCATATTATTACTAATACACTTGCAATGAATGGATGAGCGTATTTATGTGCCATGCATGCAGCAAATCGTTGTAACCTAACGCTGAATGCAGTATTATTATTATTACGTTGAAAGCTAG